>WOXC01009101.1:0-71855 GCA_011680675.1 Gymnobelideus leadbeateri
TAAACCAACACCAGAGTAACTCCTATTTCTGTCAGTTTCTCCTAGTAAACAGATTAGTAAATCAAAATAATCCCTCTTCTCTGAGAGAGTTAACAGGTAGACAGATGGCTTTTACCTTCTGGTATCCAGGCCTGAACATTCAAATCCATCCTTAATTTTTTTTCCTTTAAACATCAGCTCAGTGGCATTAAATATTACTGTGCCAGGTCACAGCAAGATTGAGGACAAAACCCTGTACTATCAGAACACACCAATTCAGGATCAGAGGAGATAAAATGCCAAGATTCTTACCTTCGCCTGATGACCCAGAGAGATCAATGATAACATATACTCTTCCTTCTGGTTCCAAATCAATCTGCAATTAAGAAAAGGATAGAGACTTTATTAATAAGCTAATGAGGGTGGCCTACTTTCTATACATGGTCTGACATCACCAACTATTTAAACTCAGGGCAACTGTAATAACACACATGTATATGGCCCTTGATTTTATTGTTCCAATCAAATCAATTAAATCAAACCATGTATAATGGTGTGCAAAGCACTTTGCATATGATAAGCAATTTGAATCTCAACAACAATGCAAGGTAGACACTTTGTATAGCATTATTCTATTTAATGGGTGGGGAAATTAAGGCGCTGAGAGGTTAGTAAATGCCCTGCCCCTTGTCCCATAGCTAGTAAGTGTAAGAGGCAGGATATGAACCCAGATAATTCTTACTCCCATTCTATGTATCATCTGCCTCTCCCAAGGCCACATCTTAATTCAACAAGGATTTCCTATGTGCCCACATCTGCATTGAGGGCTTTTCAGTATATAAGAGAAGAATAAGACATGCACCTTGCACTCAAAGAAAATGTCACTCTTGTTGAGGAGACTTGACAGACGCACATGATAATAATAAGAAAATATTTAAGTGCTAAGTTTCCCTACTATAGGGAAATAATGAACATGTCAGTGTAGGTTGAAGGGGATATGAGAAATTTCATGGCAGTTCTAGGCCTGGAAGAATGGACAGGAATTGTCTTGGCTGAGGGAAAAGGGAATGGAATTCCAAGAGGAAAAAACATACACAAAGGTGGGTATTAGCATGATATGAATGAGGAATTGCTGGAACACACAAATGGGGGAATGTCCTGCTGCTTCACAGAGAGTTTTCCCCTTGTTTTCCAAAGCTGAGGCTCAGTTTCTGCTGGGGATAGTGTTTTAAAGAATCCAGGGATCAAGCCTGGAGGCTGGTGATGCTGTAGCCCCAATTCCAGAGCACCTTCTCTGGATCCTGGAACCAGAGGATTTCTGAGCTGGAAGGAATCCCAGCAGCTATGCAATCTGCCCCATACCCTAAAAAGGCTTGGTTTTCTAACATACCCAACACATCATCATCTAGCTTTTAGGCTCAGAGACTTCCAGGGAAAGCACACCCACTAATTTCCCCCCAACTGTCCATCCTACTGTTGTATGGCTCTAATCATTAAGAAGCCTCTCCTGACAGAATGCCCAAGCCCACATTGATCCCTGCCCTCCCTTTTCTGAATTCCTATAGCAACTAGACTGTACCAGGTACCTGACATCATTGGATTGCATTCTGTCTTGCTCTGTTCTCATGTACATTAACCTTGATGCCTCAGCTAAACTATAAGCTCCTGGAAGACAAAGACCAAGTAGTCCTTTTTTCAGTTCAACTCAACCAATACTTATTAAGCCCCTCCTATATCTACAAGGTGTGATTATGTGAGGCATTGAGGAATGTAAAGATAGGAAGTGAATGTTCTACAGTGAGTTTGCAACACATATAATAAGTATTTATATACAAAGTCATCTCAAGAAGGAGGGAGGGCTAATAAACTGGAGAGATCAGATAACTCCTAAGGTAGGAAAAGAAAACAAGGCTGTGCTTTGAAGGAATTTAGAAATTTTATGCCATAGAAGTATGAAGTGGACCATGTTTCAAATATGGGGGACCAAGCACACAAAAGCACAGAGATATGAGGTGATATATCCAATATGGGGAATAGCTATCAGGCCAATTGGAATGGAACAGTAAACAGGGGCAAGATTTTATAGGGCTTTAAATGCCAGGAAAAGGATTCTGTAAATACAGGCAAAATAGAACCACTGAAAAATTTTCAGTTGGGGGTATCCATTTGGCAGCTGTGGATTCGAGAAAGAAGGGTTTGGAAGCATCATCTCTTCCATCCCCCTCAAGGTCAAAATAAGATATACAACAAGGACTGAGGACATATTGATTGATTGACTGGGTCATAGAATGGTCCTATCAATGAGACTGAGGAGATGAAAGTGGCCAGGCCAGAATGGAGGTTGGAATGGACCATCCATTCCTGTTATAGAGAGAAAGAGAAGATGGAGGAAGAGAGAAAGAGAGAAAAGGAGGAGGAAGATGAAAAAAGAAAAAGGAAAAGAAGGAGAGGAGGAAGAGTAGGGGAGAGAGAGAGAGAGAGAGAGAGAGAGAAAGAGAGAGAGAGAAGAGAGAGAGGAGAGAGAGAGAGAGAGAGAGAGAGAGAGAGAGAGAGAGAGAGGGAGAGAGAGAAAGAGAGAGAGAGAAGAGAGAGAGGAGAGAGAGAGAAGAGTGAGAGAGAAGAGAGAGAGAGAGAGAGAGAGAGAGAGAGAGAGAGAGAGAGAGAGAATTAAGCAAGCTGAAAAAAAGTTAGCCCAGCACACATTGCAGCCTATCTGGGCAAATGGTTTCAAATAAAAACTCTACACTGCCCTGTCCAGCAAAATGAAGGTATAACTGAAGAAACCAAAATAGTAGCCCAACCTAGGACAATTAAGCTATTTCATGATATTTTTCTAGTGGGGACATTTGGACAACAGTCACAGAGATGAAAAAGTGTGGATGATACAATGCTATGCAGTTTCATGCCTAAAGCAATCTCATCACAAATCCTATTCAGGGATGCCATCAGAACAGACCATTGTGGGCAGAGGACTGAATCTGGAGCCAGCTTTGCTCGGTGACATTGGGGGTCTACTTGTGTGACTTTGAATAAGTTATTTCACCTCGATGGTTCTCAGTTTCAACTGTAAAATGAGGGGCTTGGATAATATGGCTTCTAAGGTCACTTCTAATTTAATTCCCAAAAACCTAACGAAAAAATTAGATTCTGATTCCCTTAGGAAAGAGGGTTGGGATGATTTATTATAATTTTTTTCGAACCCGTAGCCCATAAGTAACTCTGATTATAGTAACAACTAAATTTAGAAGTGAATACCAGAGACTAACCCAGTAGAGCCAGCTCTTTCACAGACTATATGACTTCCCCACCATCTCTTCACTATGCGATCTGTATGCTGGGCATCATTTCCATCTCACATACTGTGGCCCAGCCGCCCAACCATGGATTCCTCCCAGGCATCCTCCTCCTCCCTGTGTTGGTGATAGTCTTCCTTATGTTACCTGGAACCACACCTCCACACCACATCTTGGAGATCTCCATGCTGTCTAGGCTCTCCCTTCCATTTCCCCAACCTTGGACTACTCCCCTGCATCCTCCTCTTCCCTCCATTGATCACCTTATCTTGTGAGCCACAAAACTACCCAGCCACCTCCAGAGCATGCCAATATAAGCATGGCCCCCCTCCCACTTCTTTTTCTAGCTCCCCTTTATGTCTTCCTCCTCTAGAATGTAGGCTCCTTGAGAGCAGGGAATGTCTTGCTTCCTTATATTTGTAGCCCTAGGGCTCAGGACAGTCTATAGGACACAGAAATGACTGAATAAGTGCTTTATCTGGCTTTCCATAGGTCTTGTGTTATAAGCAACTCCCAAATATTCATGGGAAAAGGAAAAAACAAGACAGTAGATGGTATAAATCAAAGAAAAATCCTCCCCTTAACCAATCATCTAAATCTCTAACATCATGTCACCAAGCAAAATTTCTTCTAGACCCACCAAAATATTCAAGTATTTATTAATTGAAATGAGCCGAGGGGAGCTCAATAAAGGAGAAGCAGATCTTTACACATTAAAACTTTTTAAAGATACTAGTTTGGGGATTTTTAACCTGTATATAAAGGCACTCTCACTTCATCTCCCACCCTCATATCCTCCACTACCATCTTCCCTGGGGTCCCCCAAAGACAATCTGCATTCCAGGGACCCATCCCCAATTCTGAAGACTGATCAACTGTCTTTATATCAGAGTTTACTATTTTTTTTCTCTCCTGTGCCACACTTGTAAATTTGAAGGATCACTAGGAAGGGAGCGGAAAAAGTGGTTTTATCGCTCAATTGATGAAATCATCCATAAGGAAATAGGAAAACCCAGGAAGTCCAAAGTATTAGCTGCTCTGGTTAGCAAATATTTCTTTACTCAACATTTATTAAGTTCCTTCTAGAGGCCAAGCCCCAAGAGAGGGATATACAAGTTAGATAAGATATACAAAGTTCAGATAAGACATTATCCCTACCTCCAGGAAGCTTAGAGTCTGATAAAAGAAAATACAAACACAGATAACACAGTTTAGTACTTTAGAGGAGTTTTCTCAGTTCTGTGAGCCTGATAAACAGATTGAGGAATGGCCCCTCAGGTCTGGCTGAACCACTAGGTCAGGGCAGTGCTGACAGGTTTCTCAACACCCCCTGCAGTGCCCACTATGTACAACAAGGTCAGCACCTCTAAGAGCCCCACAATAGAACAGCCCCAGCCCCAGGCCAATGGTTATACTTTTCAAAGGCTAGAGACTACAGTTAGCCTTGCATTGGCATCTGCTACTATCATGAATGGACCCTCAGACCGTGAGCTCTTCAAAGGCAATCTCCCCTTTGTATTGTGCCTTCTACAGAGCAGTCATGTGAATGTTTGTGGAGCTCAACTGGGTTGGAATGAACTGACTTGGACATTTATAGGCAAAACTGCTCTTGAATTTATAATGAGGATGAAACCACACATTGCCCCTTTTATGGATGCTTTTTTCAAGCCCAATAAATCAGTGGCATAACAAGAGTGGGAGTTATTTTTCTTCAAACTTGTGTATTTTATACAAATCCAGTCTCAGATTAATTACTAGCTGTGTGAGCCTGGGCAAGTCACTGAATCCTGCTTGCTTCAGTTTCCTCATCTGTAAAATAAAATAGGGAAGAAAATGGAGAACCACTCCATTATCTTTGCCAGGAAAACCCCAAATGGGGTCCCTCAGGCAACAGTGAAATAAATGAATGAACAACAACACCACTACACACATACATACACACACACACACAGACATACACAGAGTTTCCCTTTGAATTCATCAGTTGGAAAAGCATTATATGACTTCTTACACTACACCAGAATCAGGAGGGGGTGCTGCTGACTACATACAAATGGGAAATCCATCTTTCCATTTGATGAGGTACAGGCTCTGGGAACCCCCTTGAGCTCTCCTAGAATCTACCCATATTTTGGCATTTGCCTGAGGCCATAGGCCTATCATAGCTAGGCCCAAATCTCTGTTACTAGCCTTGCCCTTCATTATCCAGCTAGCCCCCCACCCTTGATCCTCCCAAAATATCTATACACCCTTAAACTAGCCTAGCCCACCACTGTCTCCAGGTAGCCCCCAGCTATCTCCCACCATTAGTCTCATTACTGGAGTAAGACCTCATTGACTCCTCCTCAAGACCCTCCCCAAATTCCTCCTCTAGACCACCCCTAGATTACTCCCACAACCTTTCTGTATATAAGATTCATCTTGCCTCCATGATGAAGCTGGAGAATTATCTAGCTCAAACTTGCTCTGTGTCAGATTATTCTGGCCCACTTGTCCCAAGCAAGCATCACAGTTACAGAGGCTTCTTAAGAGTCTACCTATTATGATGAACTTTTAATAAATTTGCTTTACTTTGGCTGAGAGAAGACTTGAGTCAAATTTATTCAGCAGGACCCAGTGTGTTGGTATTTTGGGGTCTCGAGCACCCCTAACCCTATACCTCATCATTTTTATAGATCCCTGACCTCATCACATTTACCTCTCTTTCCCTCTTTAATAGGTCATGAAAACATTTTAAATGACAAGACACATTTCCCAGTCACCTCTCAGTGATTTGTTATACAGTATCCCACATTTGGTTGTTTTATGTTTATACATCATGTCTCTCTACCAAAACTATAAGTTCCTAAAGGAGGTAGGGCGTGGGGGTTTTGGGGGTAGAGGGAAAGGGAGAGAAACAAGAGAGACAGACAAAGAGAGGAAGCCAGGGCCTTCTTCTTTGCTCCAATTCTTGACATGTCTAGCACAGGATAGGGCACACCATCAGTGTTCATCTAAAGCCATTTTATGACCAGAGTCAGCATACCAAACAGTGCTTATAAAAGAGTCCTAATTGCTAACAAGTGTTTATAATAATAGCTAGCACTTTAATGTTTGCAAAGCACCTTACATATGCTATCTTATTTGATCCTCATAATAATCCTTTAAGGTAGTGTGGTATTTAAAAAGTTCAAGAGACATGATTTCTGGATATTTTAACTATTTTATTAATAATGCCAGCATTTTAATAGGAGGTCTTGAATGCCAAGACAATCTTGGAGGTGGCCTCAGAGCTGGTATGCTCTTGGAAGAGGGATGTTCCTGAGGATGGCAGTTAACTCTGATTGGTTAACAACTAATGAGAGGTGGACTTTGCACTCCATTGAAGGGCTGAGAGTGAGTGACATCCAGTCACGGTGGGACAGACCACTCCCAGCCTTGGGCAATCTAGACAAAAAGTGTATATCCCCCACCCAAGCCTGAATTGGTTGGGTGGAGTAGCAATAACCAGAATGAGAATGCTGGTCGCATCTTCTAACAGTCCAGCCCTTGAAGAGACAGGATAAGGAAACAGGACTGGGGGGAAAGCAAACAAAAAAACTTGGGCTTCCCCAATTGTAATAACTGGCTATTAACAGGAGAGAGAAATAATCATTTCTCTCAGTAGATAAGATTATCATTGGCATTTTACAGATGAGAAAACTTAAAGCAGAGCAATGTTAAATGATTTGCCCAAGGTCATACCTTTCGTAAATGTCTGAATCAGGACCTGAACTCAGGTCTTCCTGACAGATTCTGATGAGGTATAGGCTCTGGAGCCCCCTTGAGCTCTCCTTGAATCCTTGAGGTATAGGCTCTGGGAACCCCCCCTTGAACTCTGATTAAATCGTACCATTTGATGAGGCATTTGCATTAGGCCATAAGACTTACATAGTGCCTGGGCCCAGACCTCTGTTACTGGACTTCTCACTCTAGAGTCTATCAAAATATCAATCTATCCTTGAACTGGCCAAGCTCACCATTGTCTGTAGTCTCCTGGTAGCCTCCAGCAACTTCCCACCCTTAATCACTCACTGACCTCATCTGACCTCTGAAGACCCTCCTCAAACTCCTCCTCTAGACCACCCCTAGACTCCTCCCACAATTTTCTGTATATAGGATCCTATCTTCCCTCCATGTGTGAATGACCTAGCACAGACTTACTCAAGCGAACTTTTAATAAACTTTACTTTTCTTTGGCTGAGAGAAGACTTGAGTCAAATTCATTCAGCAGGAACCCGGCGTGTTGGTATTTTGGGGTATCCAGAGCAACCCTAACCCTCTTTATGGGAAACCTCTTCAATTCCAGGTCTATTACTCTATCCATTGTACAACCTACCAGTAACTTTTTCTTTCTTTTTTCATGTCAAAGAATAGCATTACCTTTTAAACTACTCTGTGTAACAGCACATGGTTTTACACAGATGCTATCCTTTGGAAGAAATATAAGGCATTGCATTATTGAGATAAACACAGACTTTTCTGCATGCATCCCATCTCCTGCCTTCCACCTTTATAGATGAGCTCCTGGACCCCTAGAATATCCCTCCTCACCTCTACCTCTTAGAATCACTGGCTTCCTTGAAGGTTCATTTCATGTTCATTCAATTCTTGGAGCAGTTCAATAGTAAGTGAATAAGGAGAATTAGGGGATGGGAGGAGGATAGCTATTTATAGAAACATTCCTAGGTAGAATATCCAGCTATTTTACTAGTCAGTGGTTTCACTGCTTTGTATAATCTCTTAAGTCAGAGGTAGCTTGCTACACATATGTATTATTTGGGAGTTCCATGTCAAATTTCGCTTTTTTTTTTTTTTTTTGGAGGGCAATTGGGGTTAAGTAACTTGCCCAAGGTCACACGGCTAGGTTTTTCTTTGTGTGTGCGTTAAGTGTCTGAAGCTGGATCTGAACTCAGGTCCTTCTGACTCCAGGGCTGACGCTCTACTCACTGCGCCACCTAGCCGCCCCTCCATGTCAAATTTGGACAGACAGGATTGGATTTATAATGACCTTAGATGGTTTTCTGAACTTGGGTCAGTTCTTAACTTATCTACAAAGAAGCAGATTCCAGCTTTTTTGTGAATAAAACATGAATAGTAGAGTAGGAAATTAGTATTAAAGCTGGATGGAATAGCTGAAGGTATTACCTAGTCTGTTCCCTAATTATACAGGTGAGGAAACTGAGACTGAGAGATGCCACTATGAGGAGAACCTTCGCATTGGATGATGTTGTGAAGGTACCTGCATCTCTGTTCCCTGTCCTCAAGAACCCAAATTCTTCACTCTGGCTGCCTGTGTCCCCCACTATAGTCCCTCCACACTGTACCCCAACTGTAAAGTGATCCTATCACTTCATCAAAGTTTCATTTCTAGAAAGCTACTGATCTATAAAATGAAGGGGTTGGAAGAGATGGCCTCTGAGGTGGCTTCTAGCTTTTTAGAGCTAGGGTCCAATGACCCTATTAGGGAGAAACTACTCTGTTACAGACCTGAGGAATAAATGCCTAATAGACCAACCCCCTCCTCAAGTCACCCAGCTAAGGATGTTTACATTTTAAAGGGAATGTAATACAGCGGAATTGCTGAGAGTTTAGATGAGGTCACCAAGCACAGTAAAGCCTCCCAGGTAATATGAGGAAGAGATTGGGCATGGGGGCAGTAATCATTCCTTTAATCTCATCTGGTACACATATGGGCAAGACTGACTCTATTCAGCTTATAATTATTTACAAACTCCTTTCACAAGACTAAAAATTATATAGTAAATATATAGTTTGTAACAATGCGGGTAAAAGGGAGTTTAATAGTTTATTTGGGAATCATTTAAATATTTTATGCCTAGTGTGTGAGAATTCTGTAACTGTCATTCTCCCCATTGCTCAAAAAAAAAAAAGTTTAAAAATATATATAGACGATTTCCATAATGTGAACTGAAACACAGGTTACCATCTAAGGAAATGTGACTAACTGGGACATCTTTAGACCGTGAACAGATAAGTGTGGAAACCATATGCAAATCACTGGTGTGAATAAGAACATGCTTTATTTATTTATTCTAAACGAATTCTCTTAGAAATAGGGAATGAGTGGAATAGCCACTGTATGAGCTCAAATAAGATCACAGATTTAGGGTGGAAGGGGCTTTAGGGATTATCTGGCTCAACTCCATACTTTAAAGGTATGAAAATTGAGGCACAGGGTGGCTAGGTGGCGCAGTGAGTAGAGCGCTGGCTCTGGAGTCAGAAGGACCTGAGTTCGGATCTGGCCTCAGACACTTAACGCACACACAAATGAAAAACTTAGCCCTGTGACCTTGGGCAAGTTACTTAACCCCAATTACCCTCCAAAAGGAAAAAAACAAAAAACAAAAACTGAGGCACAAAAAGGTTAAGTAATATGCCCATGGTCCCACAGATAGAAAGGGGCAAAATCGAGATTGAGCCCTGGTCATTTGACTGCAGACCTATCACTCTTTCTACCACACCCTACCACCTCACATCAAGGCTATTATTTCCAGATAAGAGCATCTGTGGGTTTCTGAATCTCACATGGAAAGCTTGAGATAGCTAGGAAGTGTCTGAAGCCAGATTTGAACTCAGGTGTTCTTAAATCCAGGCCAAGCACTGTATATCCACTGCATCACCTAGCTGTCCCATAAAAGATGATGTCAAATATGTGTTCTTCTAGGTGGCTCAGAGTCCTGAATTTCAATCCTGAGAAAGCCCCTTAGCTTCTCACACAAATTCAATTCCACAGATTGAGATTGTCATTCTAACTCCAGCCTGTGGTCTCATAAATGGGAGTCAACAATGTGAGGGATACAGATGAATCAACACAAACTCCACACTTTTACTAGGCTTTGGAAAGCAGCGAAAAGGCCATCATCTCACCGATGGTGGGTCAATAACGTCATCTTCATGAGAGAAGGCCAATTACATATGTGCCACCACAGGGTGACTTTAGCAATTCTAAGGAAATCTTCAGCTGTGATTCATACAGAAGAAACCAAGGAACAAATCCATGCAAATCAATCATGAATACTTACAACAAGAAAGGTTCTTTGGACTGTGAATGGGAGTGGATGGAATGAAGAATGGCCAAGGGTCTTAAAGCATAATTACCAAGTTCCATTCCAATACTGGTCCTTGGGACTAATTCAGCTCAATTTATTAAATACCTGGGTCCCCAGTCAATCAGTCATCCATCAAACACCTACAATGTGCCAAATACTAGGCTAGGAGTTAGAGATATAAAGACAAAAAATATTCTGTACCCCTGAGAAATTTTTTTCTATAGGGAGAAACAATGTGTGTGTCCCAAAAGTCTTAGTGCTGTTTTAAGGTATTAAAGCCTAAAACACAACTAAGATTTTTTGGACACAAAATAAAAATTGAGGAGAGGGGAAGAGAAATGGCACTAGCAGCTGTTCTAGGTCTTTAGTGGACAGAAACAAGAAGTCATAGTCTTTTCCATCAAGAATCTTACAAATTAGAGAGTTGATGAACAATAGGCCAAAACTAGGGCAGGGCGGTCTGGAATTTCCCCAAAGGCACAAAAATTTAGAGAGTGTTGATAGCAAGCAGGGTTAAGTGACTTACCCAAGGTCACACAGTGAATAAGGTCTGAGGATGATTTTGAACTCAGGTCCTCCTTTCTCCAAAGCCAGTGCTCTATCCACTGTGCCAGCCAGCTACCCTGAAAGTAGGCTTTTTGAAAGGCCTTGAAGAATGAGTGACTAGATGATGGGAACAAGAATTCAGGTTGGGGGTCCAGGTGTATGTACATGGAAAAGATATATCTGAATTTGTCTCTCCTGACATCTCCCTCCACCCCTACCACTAAAGGCAAAGGATTTCCTAAATGGCCCTGCGGCCTGTCTATCCTGGATTTGCCCTGACTTCTCTGATACAGAGAATTCACAAAACTCCTTTTCATCTTTCTTTCCTCTCCACTTCTCCCCTCAGGAGGAGTGGTACAAGGTTGGGGCCCGCTAGCTTTTTTAGGATGGCAAGCTTTTCACACACTGCTTATTTCTAATACTATGGATGTTTTGTTTTGTTTTTTCCTCCAGAGGTAAAGTCTGTAGAGTGAGCAAAAAAAGCATGGGAAAATGTGTAGCTTAGTGCATGACCGAGCACATTTTCTGCTGCTGGAGAGTCAGCCAGCCTTTGTGGTTGGACCTTCTGAGACATTCTTGGGCATCCCTTTTGAACCAACAAATATGAGATTGACATGAACCGTTAATATGTTGTCACTAGTGAAATAAAAGAGGAAGTCCCTCAGTTCTGCCATGGGACTAATAGGGTAGGAAGTCAATGGATTGGTGCAATAGTGAATGAGATTTAATGACTGACATGAACTCATAGGCTGGAGACATAGTCTGGGACAGTGGAAAAGCATGTGGGAATTCTAATCCGAGGCCCTGAGTTCAAATCCAATCTGACCACTTAATATCAGCTACCTCATCTATAAAATGGGTCCTTTCCAGCTCTACCTCTATGAAAACACTACTCTATGGATTTTAATATCACCAAATCCCCTCAATGAAAATCCTCCCAGTTAGAGATAAGAGGCAGGCTAGTGATCAGAGAACACAACACGGGAGGAAGGAGATGCTGCTACTCAGGCAATTTTAAGGAAGGTTTCTTTTCTACATTTCTCCTTGGGTAAATAGAAAAATTAAGAACCAACTAAGTTTGCTGACGTGAGGCAAACTTACAGATACTGGGTTTTTGTTTATTTTTAGGCCATCTCATCAACAACTAGTCGTTGAAATGACACATGCTCCTTCCGGGGTCCCCTACCCCCATCCCTCCTCCTCAGCTCCCACCTCCTCTCCTTTGCATGGGAAGCCCTTCCCAATCCCTCTTGAGTCTAGTTCCTTCCTCTTTCCACTTATTACTTCCTATTTATCCTATATGTAGCTTTGGTTATATGCAGTTGTTTGCATGCTATCTCCTCCATTAGACTGGGAGCTCCTTGAAGACAGGGCCTCTCTCTTGCCTTACTTTGTATCCCCAGAGTTCATCGTAGTGCCTGGCTATTTCAAAATATTTACTGGTTGATTGATTGCTATCTCCAGGTACTTTGCCTCAAAGCACCCTAAGCCTAATACGCTTGGTCCACTTTGCCACATCCTAAATGCAAAGGCCCAGGAAGGAAGAGGGCAGAGTCAGGGGCTACTCACCTTCTTATCTGCCTTTTCAATTTTCATTGAACAACCTTTGAATTGTTTTAAGGGAGAATGAAATAAATTCCTATTTGGGTTATTGGCCAGCAGAATGATCCATGGTGGTTGAGTCAGAAGCCATTGTGGGGCAGGCCCTTGACAGAACTTCTCCCCACTACATCCTTCAGACTTGTGGCTAATCATTTGATTCTTAAAGTTTCTCCTTCTCTCTCTCCACTTCTCACCCCAAAAACACTCCACCTTCTCAGGTTCTTCTCTCTTTGTGTGAGGACTTGGCAAATCCCTAGTTAAAAGGTGTGCTGATCACTATTTACCTTAAAAGATTGTAGCAGAATTAATGAAGCTAAATCCACTGACAGAATGGTGATCTGGTTTCAGGCTGTAACTTATCACGGATTTGATTCCTGAAAGGCCACCTTAGCCACAGCCTAGACTTCTCTGGTGATGGCCCCCTTGTTAAAGTTAGGCAGAGCCAACTTGACCTTGGGATGGAAATGCTAATTATCCCTGTGCCATGTGACTTCCTCACCAATAAACTGTGTCCTCCTTGAAGGCAGGAACTACTTTGGTTTTGTGTCTATATCCTCAGCATTAGCAGATCGTCTAGCACTGGAGTCATTTAACAAATACTTTTTGCCTGGATAAGTGAATGACTTGAGGTCTTTACAAAGGTTCTCATTGACCCATATTTCCTCACCTCTAATATAGCATAGTGCATTAGAGAGTCTTTCCTTTAGGTTAAGGTGTTGAGAGGAGGAACAGTAATCCTTTGATTACAGTAATCCTTTGCATTACATCCTTTCAAGAAAGTATTTGAAAGTAATGGGGGAAAATGTAGGACCAGTGGGCCAAAAGTCCCGGGATTTAATCTGGGTCTGCCACTAAATAGTCATATAACTCTGGACAAGTCACTTAAGTTCTCTAGGATACAGCTTTCCCATCTTGAAAATAAAAAGGGTGGAACAAATGAAATTATTTTCAACAAATAATTATTGAATATTTATTATTGGGATGATAGATTTGAGATAGGATGGGACCATATGGATCATTAACTCTAACCTCTTTAAGAAGCAAGACTTGCGACCAGAAAGATCCTGGGTTCATATCATCCCTGAGACTCTTTCCCAATTTATGACCATGGATGAATGTCACAAAGCCAAAGTTTCACATAATATAGGGGTAACAATACTCGTAACATGTACATCCGAGGGCTGCTATAAGGCTCAAATGCTTGATGTTCTTATTTATTACTGTAAGGTATTAGACCAGGTACAGCAGAGGTGGAGAAGATATAAACATGAGTAGGACACAGTCTCTAAAAGAATAACCAACCACAAAAAACCCAAAAGGGAATGTAACAAAATTTAAAAGATGGAGCCTGACTCAAATAAAGAGCAGTAAGACAGCCCTTCCTGAAGGTGGGTGGTGCACAGGTTTTACATATTGCTCATTTTCTGATTTTTCAATGTATTGATCAATTAGGCTGATTTTTTAAAAAATACTATTTGTCATATGGGATGGCTGTCTGGAGTAGTGGGAGAGTGGGGAGGAATACTGGGGAGAAATAAGAGAATGAAAAAAACAGAAGACATCTAAAACTTATTTAGAAAAATATATATAGTCCCTGACTCAAGGGGATTATAGTATGGGGGACAGTGGTGGGAAGGAGAAGTGGTTCTTTAGAAGTCAGAATGCAATGAAGCCATAAGGGAGATATATGCTCTAGAGATTCTGAGAAAGACTATGGGAATCTGTTCATTAGGTGGCTCAGCATGCCAGCCAAAAGTCTCAGAATTTCATCAGGGTCTTAAAAAATTGGTAAGATTTCAACTAATAAACATTCCCTAAGCATCCACTATTAATAAGGAACTGAGTTAGGAAAATTAATTTGACAGTGATAGAGAGGATGGAATGAAGGTTGAGAAACAAGGACCAGAACAACCCCTCAGTAGTTTATTGCAACAGTCCAGGTGAGAAGTAATGGGGGCCAAAGAGTGGGAATACAACATGGGAAGAGTGAATGCACGGTTGGCTCTGGAAATGTATATTTCTATGACAGCTGACTAAGAACAGATTGTGTTAGCTGGGAGGGAAATGAGATCCATCCATAACCTGGGACTGCCACCCAAGGAGGTCAGGCCACAAAGAGTAAACAGGGAAGAGAAAGGGGAAAGGGGAGCTCACTGAAGACACCCTGCACAATTTTGCCAAAGGCTAGTCTACTACATGTGCCTCTGAGTAGAGTGTAAGCTTAGGGGCTTGGAAGCCTTCATCCTTACCGGAATATGACACTGTGCTCCCATTGGCACAAGATGGAGAATTCAGCACAGCTTTGGATGCTGAGGTAGCCCACCCCCAGCCCTTCTGTGGGATTGTGAGTCTGTCTGTCTGGAGGGCCAAGTACTCCTTCAGCAGCTGATTGGAGTCTAGGGAATTGCTTGGAAATGAACAAATCAGGTGTGAAGAACCTGAACCCATCTGGTACAGCCCAACTTCCTCCGCCTTGGGAATGTGCAGATGGCATGCTGGGAATGGAGCTTCGCTCAATGAGAACGCAATTACCAATTCATTCTGCTTCTTTCTGCCAATTTCATTTCTCCTGTTGTTGTTTTTCCTATCCTGGAGTATTTACACAATACCCCTGATGCATAAATCAGGTCAAATGTGATACACTTCAATGTTTTCCCATCTGTCAAGCCCAATTAAGTCAATTCTAAGAGAATGACATTTTCCAATTTAAAGGGAGCCCAAATTAGCAACCTCTTTGGGGCCTAAGAGAACACAAGACCCAGGCCACCATTCAGAAAGCTTGGTCACACTAGAAATGGTGTCCAGTAACTGCCAGACCAGTATGCCAGCCAAACCCTTCTCCAGACTCCAAAAAAGCCAGGGCTCCCAGGAACCCTCATGGAAGCAACCAGCCCAAGTTCCCCTCTTCCACAGGGTTAGGGAAAACCCTGACTCCTGCATCTGAATTTTTCCAGGTAGAGTTTGTGTGAAGCAAAATAAAACTACATTAAACTTCAGTCAACCAGAAACTTTGGTTAGCTGGATTCTCAACTCCCTGCACTGACTGACAGAATAACAGAATTTCAGAGCTGGAAGGAACCTTAGAGGTCATTCAGTCCAACTACTACCCAACAGGAACTCTCTCTACAATACCAGCCTCCACCTGAAAACCTTCAGTGAAAAGGAACTTGGGATAATCTCTGTGTGAGTCACCTCCTTCCAGTTCCAGCTGCCTTCCTTACTATATACCATTGCCATTTAAGAAACAAAAAAAGGAAAAGGAAGGAAGGGAGGAAAGAAGAAAGGAAGGAAGAAAAAAAGAGAGGAAGGAAGGGAAGGAGGCACGGAGGAAGGAAGGAAGGAAGGAAGGAAGGAAGGAAGGAAGGAAGGAAGGAAGGAAGGAAGGAAGGAAGGAAGGATTATACAAAGCATCAATAACAAAAATACTTAGATCAGTAAACAGATATAATGGAAAATGCACTAGATTTGAAGTGAGAAGACCTGGCTTTGAATTCCAGCTCTCCCCTCCTCAGACAAATAGCGTTAGGTTTGTTACTTTCATCTGTAAAATGAAGTTTGGGGGCTAGATTCTTGATCACAGCTCTAAGCCCTAAGGACCTGTGGACTCCAGTCAATCAAATAATTTTAGGAAGAGAGACAAATTCTAAGGAAAGGGCTGAGATGAAACATTAAATCAAATATTAACTTTCAAGGTCCATCCTGAGCTCAGCAAACACTCAGATTATCCACTTCTTGCTCTGTTTTCTACACAATGAGAATGGATGTTCAGGAAGAGCATGCTGAGGTCATGCTCCAGGCTAAATTCAGTTCAACAAATTATTCTTAATTACCTATAATACGAAAGACACAAGCAAAGCACTGGTGATATAAAGAAGACATTAGACACAGTCTCTACCCTCAAGGAACATACATATAAAATCCAGCAGGGAGAAAAAACATAGAAACAAATAACTGAAATTCATGTTGCTGTTGGTCTCATTATCATTACCACATTTTTGTTGGATTTTTCTGGGCATGGAAATTGTGCAAGGCAAAACAAAAACAAATGAAACTTCTACTGACCAGAATTTGATTAATCAAGATGTTTAACTGGATTTTGCCACCTCTCCTAATAAAACCATTATTATATTGTACCCATTTTAAACTTTTTTTTTCTTTTTGGAGGGGAAAAGGCAGGGCAATTAGGGTTAAGTGACTTGTCCAAGGTCACACAGATAAGTGTTAGGTGTCTGAGGCCGAATTTGAACTCAGGTCCTCCCGACTCCAGGGCCAGTTTTCTATTCACTGCAACACCTAGCTGCCCCCATTTTAAACTTTTTATAAAGTACTTAGAGAGTTAGGTAGTACAGGTATTATCCCCATTTTATAGATGAGGAAATCAAGGCTGAGAGAGCCAAATGACTTACACATGGCCATAAAATAAGTAAAGATCTGAGTCATAAGAGTCAAACCCAGAGACGAAAATGGCCTGTAAGATATGGGGAAGAAGGAATCACTTCTTCCTAACAAGATACCACAGAGGAGATGGCACCTGAATTAGACCTTTTGGAAAAACAAAAGCCCTACAAAAACAGTATACACAATGACTGTAATACATAACAACCACAAAACTGTAAATAATCCAAAGTCAACATTACAAAATTGCAAAGGACAAGCATGGCCTCAAAAAAAACGATAGGAGAAGGCGCCCTTCCCCCGCACCTCCAATCCCTGCCTGTTTGCAGAGGTAGGAGGCCCACAGGTATGGAACGTTTCAGATTTTCTTGATGCACTGGTTACTTTTGTTGATTATTTTCCTCTTGCTCATTTTCTTTTTTTCATTTAAAAAATATTTTTCTCATATATGAATGGCTTTCTGGGAGGAGAGAAGGGATATTGGAAGAAATATTTTTTTAAAAAACTTTATTAAAAAAAATGAAGATCAAATGATATCACAGGAGCACAGATTCAGAGACCAAAGAGACCCTTGTTGATGTATGTAGAGCACTTGGCAAGAACTTGAGATCACTGTGTGAATGTGAGCTGTCCCTTATTAGTCCCTTCCTCCACCTTCGTGGATGGAAAATCGGGGTTTATGTGTTAGAAAAGAGCTGCTGCTGCCTAAGTGGAAACACGGGGGCTGCAAACAGCAGACATAGTGGAAGAAACACCATGCTGGACTGCAGGCAACAGCTGGCTGAGATGAGGATGGGAGGAAAAGGTACATGGAGGTGGTGATGCTGAACCATATACGGACTTACACACAGAGAGACAGGGCAGAAAGGAGGGAGAGGGAGGGAGAGAAGGAGGCAGGGGAGAGAGGGAATAGAGAAAAAGAGAGAGACAGAGAGGGGAAGAGAGACAGAGAGAGAAAGAGAAAGAGAGAGAGAGGGGGGAAGAGAGACAGAGACAAAAAGAGAAAGAGAGGGGGGGAAGAGAGACAGAGACAGAAAGAGAAAGAGAGAGAGAGAGGGGAAGAGAGACAGACAGACAGACACACAGAGACAGAGAGAGGAAAAGAGAAAGAGGGAGACAGAGAAAGACAGGAGAGACAGAGACACAGAGAGAAATATCAGCACAGCAGAGAGCCATCTGCCCTGAAGCATGTAGCACAGGGCCATGGGAGAAAGGAACCAAGGCCTCATTCTACACAACTATTGAGTTTTGATTATTATAAATGGAGAGATAATATGTGTCTATAGTAAGCAGGGCAGGGGCTTGTCTTGGTTGTCTTTGGGCTTACATATGAGGTTTCCTCAAGTGGAAGCATGAACTCCCAAAATTCCACCTGGATCTTTGAGTTTGTGGAGTTTTTTTGTCTTCTGGGGGGTGGCAATATTGAGGCAATCAGGGTTAAGTTTCTTGCCCAAGGTCACAGAGCTAGTAAGAGTCTGAGGCTGGATTTGAACTCAGGTCCTCCTGACTACAAGGCAAGTGCTCTACCCACTGTGCCATCTAGCTGCCCCTCACCTAGATCTTGCATCAGAAATTCCACCAGTAGGAATATGGTAGCCAGATGATAAAGAGCCTGAATTCCAAGCTGTTAGTGCTCTATTTGGTAGACAATAAGAATACAATGAAAATTCTGAGTAGGGGAAGAATATGATTGGACTCATGCAATAGGGAGATAACATGAAGGATGGATTGCACAGGAGAGAGAGTGGAGCTACAACGATGGCAGTGGTGCCTTTCACCAGAATAATGGCAGTGGGAGGGGACAGAAGGGATCAGCAAAGATTCAGTCCTCACTTAGCAAATCCAGCAAGGGAACCCAGATATTTTAGCTGGATTTTAGAAAGATTTAGAGGTTGCACAATAAACAGTCCAGACAGCATGGAAGAATGTCCAGTGGCCCTGGAGTCTTATAATGCTCTGAGCTACTCCAGTCCCAGACCAGTCCTCTCAGAGCAGAAAGCCAGGCTCTAGATGTATCTGTCTTTGCCTTCTAAATATATGTTATACGTTACCGCTCAAATGCTTCCTGAGCCCACCACTAACTCTAAAAGTGGGGAGCTAAGAAAAACAACCATATGGGCACAGGATGGTACCTTGTGGGCACGGTCTACCTTCCCACTCTATGGCTTGTTTTCTCTCCTAGCCAAGTTGCTGGGTCATGGAAAGACCCAGGTTGTTGTACCTAATTACTTGTCCTATCCTCATTAACAATGTGATCCTGGAGGGACCAAACATTGTAGGGGTCAGGTAAGAATGAAGAAGACAACAGAATCCAGGAAACGTTTCACTGGTTAAAGAACTTAACCAGAAAAATATGGAAAGTTATACCCTGTGGGGCCACTATAACCTCACAAAAAATATCTGAACATGTCAGCAGTGTAACGTATACATACATGTATATATATATATATATATATTTGAATGTGCATATATGTACATGTATTTGCATATGTGTGTGAAGTCAAGTCAGTCTTGATTAAGTACCTGCCCTGACAGTCAGAACAATTACAAGTTCTCTGACCTTGAAGAAATCATTTAACTTCTCTAGGCCTTAATTTCCCCATGTGTAAAATGAAGGAGTTGGATTAGTTAAGGTTTATGGTTCCTTCCAACTCCAAATGCTATGCCAGTAATTACTTAGTGGTAGGTGTTATGCTTGAAGACTAGGTTTTTGGAGGAGGAGAATTTGCCCATCATCCCAGAGCACAATGTCCACAGAGACTGTAAGTGGTGTTTTGGGGGATTTGAGGCCCAGAATTGAATGAGAACTATGCTGTCTTTGGGAAACCACACTGGACTTTTACTTCCTATCTCTACGAAATTATTTATTAAAACTATCCATACATATACATTTCTTGGTAAAGATAATGAGAAGGGAATAGGCAGATTCTTGAAAATTACATTCTATAGCAGACCATTTCTTTACACTAGTATAACTGATCATAAAGGCAGAGGATAAAATATTGTTTATTGTCTAAAAACGGCATTTGATTTGGTGGAGCCAAAGGAGACACCTAAAGGCTCTTTTCCAACAAGGTTAACCAGGTGTATGTCCAAATCATAACCTATTCCTTGAGAGAAATGATAGAGACTTTCTGCTAGTCATTAATAACAAGTGAGGCATAAAACTGGGGGCCATATGCTGGCCAAGAATGTTTGCTGCCATCATAGAGGATGTGCATGGCACAGTGCAAAATAAGAGGGATATGCTGAGATGTTTCAGATGATTCAACCAAGCATGACAACATTGCTTAACCTCCTAAATTAGATCTGTCACCACTCAAAAGACTGAGCCGACTTAGCAAACCAAGTAGGTCAAGGACACATAGATATTTATTTATTGAAATTTGCATATGTACATATAATACTGTTAAACTGTGTGTGTACATATATACACACATACACAATTTGCATAGAAACAGTGCCTGGACAATGAGTTGAGTCCAGAACTGAACCAAAGGAGGGTTGTAAGCAGGATGGTCTTTGGAGAAAATAAGTAGCATTTTTAATGAGCCCGAGCTTCTCCCTGAAACAAAGCAAGAGCATTTTAACAGCAGCATTCTTATGGCGATGCTTGTGACAGTGAGTTATGGAACATCATAGTCCCAGAAGGATTGAATTCAAGAGTACCACACACAGTAGATGTGATTAAACTCAAACATATTTCCAACCAAGAATTGTCCAAGAGAAATGATGCCCAATCCAAGAAAGGTTAGACAGGAAAAGAAGATGGGCCCAGTCACATGGGAAAAGTGAGGGGTAACTCATGGATAGTCTGCCTGCTCCACGGTCTCTACTTACTGTCAAGAGAACTAGACAGAGGTCTCCAGTACAATGGGGAAAGCTCCTGTAGAGGATTTATAGAAGGGTGTGGAGAAGAGGCACTCAGGTTGAGTAGTCATGGTTGAGTTACAATCCACATTATTGGAAGGGAAACCCACATGGATGAGACCACAAATCCATCTAATGCCTTGTAAACAATGCTGAGAAGGCAAACACTCATGGCAAGGACCTGGGCTGAACCACATCCTGGGGTTGAGACCAGACTGAAAACATTTCCCCATGGACCAGAACCTTGCTAGCTATCAGACTGCTCTGTGTTCAGTCCCTGCTGGCTCTCTCCCCAGCTTCTTCTCCAGCCTTCCAAGCCAGTGAAAGCTCATTACACATGGCCATCAGTACAGAGCTCTGGGCTATGTCTCCCCTGATCTGGCTCCCCATCCCCACCCCCACGGCTCTACACACAGCGTTTCTTCCTAGAGTTGACTCACTCTTCAGGCTTTGGAAACTACGTGCCCTTAAAACACCATCTGCTCCTAAAAGCTCCAGATTAATTTTCTCCCTCCTGGGGGTAAGAGGAACAATTAGCCTGACTAATGTAGGCACACACATAACACATATGTGTACTAATAGGCACACAATACAGAAAAGAAAAATACAGGCCTTCCTAAGATGCTGAAGACTACAGCAGTTCAAGAAAACCTTACTTTCCTAGTCTTCTAAGATTGACCCCTTTTATGGTGAGTTAGAAAGGCAGAGTGGCAGAACAGAAAAGAGAAAAGTCTCAAGAATCAGAGATCTGGGATCAAATCCTGACCCTGTTATTACTTGGGTGACCTTGGGAAAGTCACACCCTGTCTGCATTCTAGGCACAGAGGAAGGAGAATGAAGAGAAACAAAAAGGCAGGGCAAAGCCCAGAGCAACTAAGAATCAAGGTAGGCTGGGAGGAAGAATCTATCAGAGGGAATAGTGTGAATTAATAGTGGGATGGCAGGTTAGAGTGAGACTGTGGAAGGCCTTAAATACCATGCTGTATTTTATTATAAAGGCAACAGAGAGCCATTAAAGGTCTTTGAGGAGGGGAGTGACAGTTACACCTGGGTATTACGAAGATTATTTGGACAGTTCTATGCAGGACAGAATGGAAAGGGTGATATTAGAAGCCACAAACTGTCTTATATGTATTGTCTCCCCGCCTAGAAGGTGAAGTCATCAAAAACAGGGACTGTCTGGCTTCTCTATTTGTAGTCCCAAAAAGTGGACTCTTAAAAAATGTTTTCATTCCTTATTCATTCAGGGGGCCCAGCTAGGAAGCTATTACAAAAGTCCAAACCTGAAGAGGATGAAGGTTGTCCTATGAAGGGACATAAGTAATGTCTTGAGCTACAATGGATGGCAACAACCACAATGATATTTAATAATAATAACTGACATTTATTAAGCATCTGCTATGTTCTATTTGGCTAATGTACTCAGTGTTTTACAATTATTATCTCACTTGGACCTCACAACAAGCCTTCGAGGTAGCTGCTATGATTATCCCCATGATACAGATGAGGAATCTGAGATAAACAGAGGTGAAGTAACTTGCCCTGGGTCACAGCTAGTAAGAGAGTCTGATGCTGTATTTGAACTCAGGTCTTCCTGACTCCAGGTCTGGTGCTCTGTCCACTGAGCCACCTGGATGCCCCGATATATTAATTTAATTAAAGTGCCCAGAAAAGAGGAGTCAGGAAGATAAAGGGCCTCGAGGTCATGATTCATGAGGAACAGATGAAGAAATTGGAGAACCTAGAAGAGGAAAGACATCCAGAGGACATAATAGTTGTCTTCAAAGATCTGAAGGTCTGGCATGTGGAAGAGTAAAGAGTCAGTCTTGCAGCATTGGGTAAAAGGTTCTGAGAGGCAAAGTTAGGCCTGATGCAGGAAAAATCCCCCTAACAATGAAAGCTGTCCAAAAGTGGAATGGGACCCTGGGGGGACAATGGGCTCCTCCTAATAGGAGGTTTTCAAGTAGGCTCATTGTCAAGGATGTGGTGGAGGAGATTCTCAGTCAGATATGCATTGGATGAGGTGACCTCTGAGATTCATCTCTTCCAAGTTCCCAGAACCTGTGGTTCTGTAGAAGCTACAGCAATCATTCAGGTGGCAGCAATGAGATAATAAAAGCATGAGGTGGAGATGGGAAAAGAAGGGACCAGAGGGGAAATGTGTCACATAGGAGAAACCAATGAGACTTGGTAACTGGCTGGATGGTAGAGGTCAAAGATAATTCCAAGATGTAAAACATGGGAGAAGGAGTGAATGGTCACAGAAACTGGAAGTCAGGCCTGAGAACAGGGAAAAGAAAGATAATGGGTGACGACTGGACACCAGGAGAAGTTAGGGCTTAACAATTTTGCTGGGAAACTCAGTTAACAATCCATTCTCTGGGCTAATCCACCTAAAACATCTTAAATCGTGCTGTTGATCTCATCTTGGTCCTTTGAAAAAAGTCACATTTGTCCAGGGCCCAGCTGCTATATTGCCCAGACCAGCAAGCATTTCCAAACTCTGTGACACTACCCCTGTTCAAACGATTTCTCTTTTTTTCTTTCTTTTTTTAAACAAAAAAAAAAAAAAAAGGAAGGCATTCACACTTCATACATTATGGAAACTGGAGGACCACAAAGAGGGATCCCATCTTGATGCAATTATGTCTGTATGTTCTTTCCCTGCACTCTCACCACTGTTCTGCGGGAAGAGAGAAAGAGAGACAGAGAGAGAGACAGAGACAGAGACAGAGAGACAGAGAGAGACAGAGGGGGGAGAGAGAGAGAGAGAGAGAGAGAGAGAGAGAGAGAGAGAGAGAGAGAGAGTTTGTTATGCATGTGGAGCTTGCAAGGAGAATGAATTAAGCCCCATACTACATTCCACACTCCCCAGCTCATGATCTCCCCTTCCAAGCTGGATTTCCATGGCTTTCAAGTCTCCTGATTTCAGGGGTTTCACAAGCCCCTTTGCCATTAAGAGACTTTCTCTCTCAGAGGCCACTTGACTAGGCCTTGGCTCAGCACTGCAGATCATACTTCCCTTCCAGAACCCAATGCACGGCCCTGAGTGAAGGAATCCTATTCCCGCCCTCTTCACTCCACCCCAACACACTCTAACACTCAAAAGTCATCTCACTGAATGAATGAACAGAATTAGCACCTTGGCTACAAACCCTAGGGGAAGGAATTTATTCCTTTTCTTGGTTTCTCCCCTTATCAGTCCCAGCCATCCTCTTGGACCCTGGCTGTATCTTCTGTGTTTTAATTAATACCCCTAGGGGAAGGAAAACACCTAGAGAAAGGAGTCAGATAGTGTAGACCTACAGGGGGGTTAGTTTTCATTCTACCAATGGGGGTACCAAATTGTGCACCTTCAGCTCTGCAAGGATCCCAAAGGCTGGGGCATCCTGGCCCCTAGGCCACCTTCTAGAGCGCTTCTCCACATGAAGCAAGGAGTGCCATCACTAAATATCTAGGCATCCAAGCCGCCCAAGTGAACAGCTCTGGCTGGCTTGTCACACCCCCACACACTCAGGAATCCTGAAGGCTACTGGATACACTCTGCGGTGAAGACAAGAATGTTTATACAGGTTTTTGTCGTTATCCGTGTTTTCAAACATGCGTGGTGACTGCGGAGGCCAAGCAAGGGAGAAAACACTGTTGAGGAGATGGAAAACAGGCCAACACCTCCCCCACTAGGAACCTGCCATTGTTCCCCCTGCCAAAGCCCCATGAGTGGTTGGACCTCTGCCCCGAATGGCTGACTTCATGTACTTCAGGGCCTCTCTGAAATCCCTGAACCCCCCAAAAAGATGAAATTGGTGAGAAGGTATGGATGTAAGAGGGAGCTGGAGGTCAGAGCTCCCACAGTGAGATCCTCTCATTTCTCAGCCACATCTTCTAAGCAAACATCTGCCATGATAATGACAGCTCTGGGTTAGTTTATTCCCTCCTGCTACAACTTCCTGTGGGGTATTGATCTCATAAATGTTAACTTATGGCTCAGATAAAAGCAAACTTCACCATGTGGCAGAGGCATAGAATAAGAAGTCACAGGAGATCCAAAATTCAAGAGATGGAAAACTCCAAGTCGAACCCCTATAATTCACACTATTGATCATAAGGATGTAGCACGAACATTTAAGATTATTTTTGGCTTATACCTGTGATTTCATCTATATAAGGAACTCCCAGGAGTAGAAGTTCCCTCTACCAATGCAGACTGGCAACTCATCTGTAACTTATGGGCTTAGAGAAAGATGCCAGGGCACTGAAAAATTAAACAACTTGTCCATGGTCACAGAGGTCAGTGTTAAAGAGCCCTGATCTTTCTGATTTTTGTCACTTTTCTGTAAAAATTAAAATGTGTCATAGGAATACTGAAAAGAAATAAGCCTTAATTTCCGATGTGACAAATCAAGATATGTGTCCCGTCAACCAATTATTAACACAAACTCATAGTGCATGGCAAGGAAAACTGTCACGGGATCCCAACAGCTTTATCTTTGTTCCAGAGCACGGAGTTTTTTTGGGTCTTGGACCTGTTTAGAAGTCTAGGGAAGCCTCTGAAACCCTTCTGAGAAAATGGTTTTAAATGCACAAAATACAATATGTAGAATAACAAAGGAAAGCAATTATATTGGAATACATTAATACATGTATGTATAAGTATATAAATATACATGTACATATATCTATGTATATACGGTACATACTTTTTTTTTAATTCACATGCTTTAATTCACTCTTGTTCTGGAAGGAGTCTGCCCAGTGTTCCATCCCCAGGAATGAGGACTAACAAGTATTTTAGTGTCACAGCCAAGACACCCCAAGAGTACTAACTACATCCTTACTGCAATGCAGAGGATGGTAGGAAAATTACCATTCAGGCTGGCTGAGCTCCTGATTCTGCATTTATATATTCCAAGTCAGTCTGGGACTTGGAGAATAGGAAAGTAGAACCTATAAAGCTGAATCCCTAAATCACAGACTTTCTGGGAATAGCTATAACCCAGTGCTATATAATTCACTGTTGGAGAGGGAGGAGGGTAAGTGGGTAGAGGAATATGGGGATGAATTCTCTAGCACTCCTCCCAGACTAAAACGAAATACCACTATCTCCATTTCACAGAGAGAAAGGGGAGCCTTGAAAGGTGCTGCCTTCTGTTTGAGTCTGTCCCAGCCATGTTTCTCTGCTGTCATAGTTCTCGATCTTTGCAGGACCCAGTACAGTCCAAAGAAACTGACCTGGAGGGTTTTCACAAAAGCTACCACTATGCCAACTCAGGAAGCAGCCTATTGTTTGTAATGATAATAATTCACATTTCTATAGCTCCTTGAGGATCCATCGTACTTGCCTCACAACTCCATGAAGTCATTAGAGCAATTTTCATTCTTCCCATTTCTGCAGCCCGGAGAAACACGACTTACCATTTACAACCCATAGACGCTGAAAGCCAAGACCTGAACCCTGTCTGCTAAATCCAAGCCCAGTAGTCATCATTTCACTGATGAAATGCTTCATAGTCCCAGGGAGAGTGGACTAGTCCTCAAAATTCCTAGTTCATTAGTATCAACGGAGTGGCTCTGAATTAAGCCGCATACTGCTTTTAAAATGATGGGTCAAACAGTCAGAGAATGAGAAAACTGAAGCTCAGAGGCCTTCTGTCCCACCCAATTTGTATATCTACTTAGCAGGTCATCAACGAGTATTCACTGAGGGCCAACTCTCTGTCTAGGCTTCGTGTCTAAGCTAGATACAAGGAAAGGAGAGGACACAGGCCTTGCCTGTCCCTGATGGGCTACAAGTCTCACTGGGCAACCCAGACTAACACAGAAGAAAAAGAGGGTGATGCACAAGTGTAGATGGTCCTGATTTTCAGCAATTTCAGCAAATTCAGGAGAAAGGAATCATGTGAAAGGAATCATCTGTTCACAAATGGATCTACGGCTGAGGGGAACATGGTCACTGCCTTAGTAAGACAGGAAGAGAATACCTTCAGAATCATAGATTACTTCAGGAATGTTTACCCAAGATGTAGCTGACCTCTCTCTCATTTTTAGATTTAAGATTGAAGCTTTGTCAAAATGTTTTTTGGAATGTTGTATGTGGGGTCACAAGCCCTGGGTTTGAATCTTAGATACTGACTGGCAGTATGATCTTGGGCAAGTCATTCAACAATTGACCAGCAAGCAAAAAGGAGCAAGCATTTGTTAAGCAGCACTTAGAATGCATCAGGCATCATGCTGGCTCTAATCATTATTATTATAATAGCTAGCACTTATTAAGTACTCCTAGGTGCCAAGCACTGTGCTAAGCCCTTTTACAAATACTACCTTATTTGATCCTCAAAACAATCCTGGGAGGGAGATCCCATTATCATCCCCACTTCAGCAGGCAGAAAGTAAGGGACTTGCCCAGGGTCTCACAGCTAGTATATATCTGAGATTCAAATGGAACTCAGTCTTCCTGACTCCAAGCCTAATGCTCTATCCCTGAGCCTAAGCCCTATAAGAAAGGAAAAATCTAAAAGGAAAACAAAAAAACCAGTCCACATTCTCAAGGAACTTATATACTAACAGAGGTGGTGATACTGTGCTTATGAATAGATGCTCTCCAGGTGCAAATTAAATAAAAGGAAGGTAACCTTAAAAGGGAAGGCTGAAGTAAGGGGAGGGAGAGGACAGGAAAGGTTTCCTGTAGAAGGTGGGATGGAAGCTCAGTCTAGAAGGAAGTCAGGGAACTGGAAGAGGCCAAGATAAAGAGCCATGGGGGACAGTCAATGCCAAGGTACTAACATGGCAGATGGTGGGTGCTGTGGGAGGGAGAGCAAATAGGGTACATGGAGGGGACCTTAAAATAGGGGCAGCTAGGTGACTGGAGAGAACACTGGGTCTGGAGTCAGGAAGACTCCTCTTTATCTGAGTTTAAATCTGGCTTCAGCCACTTACTATCTGTGTGACCTTGGGCAAGTCACTTGACCCTGTTTGTCTCAGTTCTTCATCTGCAAAATGGACTGGCAAAGAAAATGACAAACCACTGCAGTATCTTTGCTAAGAAAATCCCAAATGGGGTCACGAAGAGTCAGACATGACTGAAACAACTGAATAAATTTAAAAAATGGAAATGTGAGAAAAGGTCAAGTTGGAGGGGAAGGTTTATATGCAACAGGATATTATATTTGATTCTGAAAGTAATAGGGAACCACTTAATTTTACTGAGCAAAAAAAAAAGGACGTGGTTAGATCCACTCTTGTTGTTCAGTCATTTTCAGTCGTGTCCAACTCCTTTTTGGGGAAGTTTTCTTGGCAAAGGCACTGGAATGGTTTGCCATTTCCTTCTCCAGCCCATTTTACATATGTGGAAACTGAGGCAAACAGGTAAATGACTTACCCAGGTCCACAAAGCTAGTAAGTAAATGAGGCCAGATCTGAACTCAGGTTTCCCTGACTATAGGCCTGGCACTCTATCCACTGCTCCACCTAGTTTCCCCAAGCTACTCTACTCCTTAGGAAAATCATGGGAGTAGTGTAGTGGATAGATTGGAACGGGGAGAGGTAATGCAGAGAAAGCAACTAGAAGCCTATTTCAAAAGCCCAGGGGAAGAGCTATGGGGACCTTAACCAGGGTGATGATCTGTGAGTGGAGAGCAAAGGACAAACGCAGAGATGTTGAGAAGGTAGAAATGACAGTCAAGAAGCCAAGATTGTGAAACTGGGTGCCTAAGAGGGTGAAGAACAGTCAGAGGAGGGAAAAAAGGGTTTGAGGGGAAAGATAATGAGTTCTGTTGTGGACACATGGAGTCTGAGATGCCCAAAAGGATATCCAATATAAAATGTCCACCCATTGGTATTGGGAGATCAGAGTACAGAAGAGGTGATAGTGCTGGATAGACAGATGTGGTATAGAAGGGAGATGGTACATAGATAAAAGGGCCCAGAACAGAGCCTTAGGGGCACTCACAGTGTGGAGGCAAGACCAGGATGAAGATTCAGGAAAGGAAACTAAGGAGTGAACTGAAAAATGTACAGAACGATTGGATAGGTAGTATAGAATGATTTTACACACATACATGTGCACATACACACATACATATACACACACATATATGTAAATATATATATATATATATATATATATATATATATATATATATATATATATATATATAGTAGCCATCTCTAGGATGGGAAGGGGAAAGGAAAGAAAAAAAAGAAATGTACCTGATAACTTTATTATGTATGTAAAAGGAATAGTCAGTTGTACATAATAGATTTGCAGTTTCATGTGCAATCATCTTTTTTTTTTTATTCTACTATGTTATGGAAATGCTTCTTTTATTTCATAATTTTAAGATAAATTAAAAAAAAAAAACCTGAGGATTGGTCACAGGGGTAGGAGAACCAAAAAAGCAGTGTCAAAGATTGTCCTTTCTGCCTTTTCAGCATCTCTATTTTTGTCCCCTACTCTTCATTCACACCCTTCACCGTAGTTAAGGCCCCTATCACCTCTTCCCTTGATTACTGAAACATCTTTCTAATTCCTCTCAATGCTTCACCCCTCCCCACTTCGATCATTCTCTCTACAGCTGCCACGATGATCCCCGGTTTCGTTAAGGTAGAAATTCCCATTTCAGAAGGCTATTGTGAGCAAATTGCTTTATAAGTCAAAAAGAAGGATATAAATGTCAATATTATTATGTGATCTTTACCTATCCACGACCAAAGACACCCTCCCAGAAAGTCTATTTCAGAGGATATATGATTTTATCTCAGATCTCATAAGTCTCACACTTACTAGATAAGTAGGGAACTGATTCAAGCATAAAGTGATTTGCCCAGAGTCACACAGCTGGTCAAGTAACAAAGGCTGGATCTGAACCTCCATTTCCTTGCCTCCAGGTCCAGCATTCTAGCCTCAGTACATCTCTGCCTGCTTAATGAGAAAGCGATTCCAGTTCCATATTCAGACAGCCACTTGGTAATTTTCTGATGAGGAAGGGATTTGATATATGTGGGCTAATAGTTGTTTATCAATGTCTCATAGGGATGGAAATTGGGCAGGAGCATTTCATTCTGAACATCTGCTCTGAGGCAGCCTTGGTTCACACTAGACACTAAATGAAGGCTGGAAAGAGGATCAGTTGTAGCTGGACGAAAGGTTTCCCTTTCTTCGGCCTTCTCTCTTATCACAAATGCAGCCTGGTGAACCCAAGGGAAAAACTATCAGCTCAAAGCCAGGCTGTTGCTAAAGAGCTGCAAAAAGCTCAGCTCTTCAGGGACCCAGAGATAAAATGGTGGGGCTGGATTAAAGCCCAGGAAGAGAAGACCTATAGTGAAAAACCAGTCACTAAAGACACCCAGTTGTTGGAGGCCACCCAATGTTGGCACCCCTTTTTTACCTTCTCTCTTCTTGTTCTTCCTTTCAGGGTAACTAATCATTTTCCATTACTGAGTATAGTACACACAGGAGAGGCTCAAAAAATATTTGTTGAATGAATGAATTCAATTACTTTGTCCTCACTGTCATCTCCAAACCTATATGTGCACACAGCTTAGGTCAGAGTTCATTTGCAGGACTTGGTTTCCTATGGGCTCTTACCAATAAAGCATCCCAGGTCTGTGGTACTCTTTAAATCAACTCAAAAAATTGAATTCTTTTTTAAATTTTTCAAAGAAAACAATATGAGAGAAAAATGTCAGATGTAGCTCACTGATTTCATCTGAACCCAGATGCCCTATGAAGACCCCAGAGAAGTGTTTCTCAACTTAAATCATATTGTGGATTAGAAATTCTTTACCCTAGACTGCTATAAAGTCAGAAACCAGCAGTTTTCAGAGGCTCGGGGCAAAGACCTGGGGCTCAGGAGAGGCAGAGGGCCATGGGTAAGAGAAGCAAAAATGCAGGGATAAAGCAAAGCAGAATGAATGTTTTATTCCATAAAGTAAACCTTTTTATAAATTAAGTTTTAAAAAAAGAAATTATTAGGTTTGATTTTTTTTGTAGGGATAAGCTTATGAGGATTTAAGTGAGGATCTTTGGAAGTAAAAGTTTTGTGAGCAGAGAAAATTGTCTGTTAGCCATCCTAAGGATTGGCAAACACAGATGTGGAGGTCTGAGATGGGACAAATGCTGTTTCCGAAGGTAGTCAACTTAATGATGATAGCTGATATTTATATATATAACATTTTAAGCTTCCCTGTCATATCTCATTTGAGCTTCACAATCCCTATGGGCTAGGTACTATAGGTGTTAATATCCCCATTTTTCAGATCAGGAAACTGAGGCTCAGAGAAGTGAGTAGTTTAGCACTAAAGACAAATGTGATTCATCACTCTTCTCCAAGTGGTGGAGATGATTGCTCAACCACTCCTTTCTTCTATAGACAGACACACATTTTGACCATGAATTTCATTTGCCTTCCTGATTCTCATCAGGAAGGATTTCTTAAATCCCATTGAAGAGTAAGGAAATCTGACACCAGGAAGGGTGCCAGGAATTAAACAAAGGCTCTGGATGAGAAGAGTTCTGGCATAGTGTAGCACTTGGAGAAACATGGGCTGTTCCATTATCACTGGCCCAGTTGTGAAGAGGAGCATCTCATCTATGGTCACCAAAACAGTACAAAGTAGCCACACAACAAGGGTTCGGGAGGTGTTTATTGTCTAAACTTTGAATTCCACTGAGGAAAAGGGCTCTGTTTTATTCAGAATGTTTATTTTGGTAAAAATAATAGTCTGCCATTCCCTGGCCCCCCCTGTGGCCTCAATCAGCCTACTCTGGTTCATGGAGTTAGGAGCTCACCAAGGACTAAAGCAAACACAGTGGCATGTTCTCAACAGGATGATGTGGAAAAAGAATAATCTACCCTTAGAGTGACCTGCCATGAAATCTATCGCTTGCCTTTTGGCCAATCCGAATCCTAGCCTGTCCTCAGGGCCTTCCTGATCCATGCTTTCCCACATGATTGCCACCAACAATAATCCCTGACCAACCAAAGAACTTATATGTTTAATAAAGGCTTTGGCACTTTATTTAATTACATTTACATTATTTCTAATTTTTATCATATCAAGAGAAACATCATGGTCTAAGTGTGGACAGAGGAAAAACCACAGAATCAGGAAGACCATTCAGATTCTCAAATGTGTTTGAGTGCAATCCTGGGCAACTCATTCCATTTCTCTGTGCCTTATTTTCCCCATCTGTAAAAGGAAGAAGTTGGACTTAATGGCCTCAAAGGTCCTTTCTGGCTCTAAATCTATGACTCCATAAACCTGGTGGATACAGGGTCACCCTTACATTTAGGCTTTTAAAGCCTATTTCTGATACAAACTACTTGTGTGGCCTTTGGTAAGTCAGTGAGCCTCCCAGTGACTCCAAGCAATATTCTAAAGCTACAAATTACAACTGAATGGCCAGTCTTCATTTGGTAGAGGTTATTTCCACACCAGAAATTCCTCACACAGATGAAAGCATAGGTCTGAACAAACATGTCAATCGACTGTATTCAACTTAACATTTCATTAAATGCTCTCCTGGATTGTACATTAATTGTTATAGAATTGTGTCTCTCTTGTTCAACCAGAATGTACTGTTCCTTTAAGACAAAACAAGACTTCTATTTCTCTAGTATCCAAATGCTGTAACACCTATAACCAAAGGGACAGAATGGGAAAGAACTGAAAATACTATCCACTTCATCAGAGAACAAAGCATCTTTTGTTTGGCAGATCCATCTCTCATGGAAAGAAATGGGCTGAGTTCAAGCAGTTTTGAGCCCAGCTGTTAATCTTAGCACATACTCTCCTATGGATGAGGTGGGCCAGCCCATTCCTTTGCCCTCTTGATCTTGGGGCAGAGGGCAATGCTCCTCTTTGAAACACAACCCATCCTGAGCCTAAGCTCTCAAAGAGCAGCTGTGTTTCTGAATATGGTTAGATAAGTGTCTCAGGAAGGTGTAATGGTTTCCTGGCTGGAGATTAGCACACTGGATGAGATAATGCAAAATTCCCTGAAGTTCTGCAGTCTGGAACTGGATGCCAAAGGCATATTAATTCTATTCCAAACAAGGTTATGCTCTTGGGCTAGTCACAGGACCAGGAAAACTAAAGAGCTTTGCCAGTTCCCTGGACAATATGCAAAAATGTCACATCTAAAGCTAAGAAAAAACACCAGCCCAAGACCTCTGTATGGAGGTCTGAGAGCCACCTCATTCTTCAGCCTTCCCATCATACAGCTTTAGAGACAGAAGAGTGCTCAGGCAACATCTGTCTAATTCCACCTCCCTCATTCTGTGCATGAGAAAACTGAACTCCATGTGGTTTAAGAGCAATCAGTCAACAAACATTTCTATAGTAGGCACTATGCTAAGTGCTAGGGATACCAAAGCGAAGTCTGGGCCCTCACAGAGATCACCTTTGAACAAGTGACTGGAGGCAGATGGGGCACTAAGGCCCAGACTCCCAGTTTTCACACACACACACACACACACACACACACACACACACACACACACACACACACACACTGGCAAAGCAACTAAACCCCATGAATAGCCACCATTTCCACTGCTTTCTTTTTTCTCTATCCCCTGAGGGGCTACTCCCCCTTGATGAAATTCTGCTTAGAAGTCCCCACCCCCACATGACTTTCTCCTCTCCAAGCCTTTGCTCAAGTCTTTCTCCCTAATTGGAGTGCCCTCCCTTCCCCTTTCCTCTCATCCCTTCCAAATTCAAATCTGTCACCTTCAGATTTAAACTCAAAGTCTAATTCCTTCGGGGAACCTTCTCTGACATTCCCAGCCACTCAGAGCACCCCACACTGAGGTCCCCTTGGTACTCACGTGTTCAGCTGGAGTGATGCTATTTTGCATTGCTAAATATGTGATTAAGTCACTTACAAAAATCTCATCTCCACAATTAATGTAAATACTTCCAGTTAGATTCCATAACCTATTTCACCTGCATCCCTACACAAGGTCTACCACTAATCAGTCAACAATCATTACAATGCATTTTTTATATGCCAGGCATTGTGTTAAACTCTGCAGATATGAAGAAAGTCAAAGACTGCTCCTGCCTTCAGAGAGCTCCCAGTCTAATGAGGGAAAAAATACACAAACAACTATGAACAAGCAAGACAGGCACAGGACAACTTGGAGTAACCTTAACAGGAAGACACTAGCATTTAGGGGGACTGGGAAAGGATTCTTACAACAGGAAGGAGAATATGCCAAGCACGGGAGAGAGAACAAAACAGTAAAGACAGAGAGCAAGGAGGCCAGTATCACTGGACTGTAGAGTACACAGAGGGGAGGAAAGTGTAAAAGTGGCCCCATAGTACACAGAGCACTGGGCTGGGAATCAGGAAGACTCATCATCATGAGTTCAAATCTGGCCTCTGACACTTACTAGCTGTATAATCCTGGACAAGTTACTTAACCATTACTATTTGCCTCAGTTTCTCATCTGCAAAATGAAATGGAGGTGACAATGACAAACCACTCCAGTGTCTTTGCCAAGAAAACCCTGAAAAAGAGTCAGACAGGACTAAACAACAAAAAAGTTTTTAAAAAGCTGGAAAGGCAGAACAGGCCCAGGTTATGAAAGGCTTTAAAAGTCAAACACAGGACCTCAGATAGGAGAAGTGTAGTAGAATTAAAAGTAATTGGTAACTAATTGGATATTTGGTGAGAGAGACAGGATGGTCAAAGATAACCACCAGTTTTTCAATATGAAAGACTGAGTAAATAAAGCTGACTTAGATTTAATTAGTAAACTATGAAGTAGGAACATTTTTAGGGAGAAAGATAATCATCTCAGCTCTGCGTGCACAGACTTGCTGAAAATAGTCTCTAACTGGAGATGGGGGCCTGGAGCTCAAGAAGGCTCAAGACTTGAGATATATTTCAAATTCCCATAGTAGTCATCATCTTATTACCCGTAGTAGTTGTGCATTATGTCCCAATCTCTCTGTCACCAACTCTCCACTCAGTGCCTGGTTCTGTTAGGTGATTGACAAGCCTTCTGCCAAATCCATTATCGTCACTCCCTCTGCTTCACATTCACTGGTCCAGGTCACCAGTGTTCCCCTTCTTCAGGATTCCTTCTCAGACTCATCAGCACAGGTGCCCCCGAGAAGTATACAACCTCAGATTATTTCACAGTATCCTTATATTACCAAATGTACAAACACACAGAAAAAGTTACAGACATAATCCCTCCAGGGCATTTTATCACTTGACCTTATGAGACTGAAGTTACCATCTTCAAAAGACAATGTCTTACATTACACAATTATACAATGCTTTGTAGTCATAGAAATGGACTTCTTTGTGAAAGGTCCCTTGATCTTCCCTATGAAAGAAAGCCAGCAAACTCTATGTGTTTCAATGGAAAAACAGTACTCTCAATCCAAATTGTACATAATTCATGCTAACTGATAGATTCATGATGTTGGATTCCATAGGGAGTGGGAGGATGAAGGGTGGGGTAGTTCAGATGAAATAGAATATGGAACCTGTCTCCAAGACTAATGGAGATGATTTTCCAATCTGACTTTAATAGTTTCCACAGTTTAAAAATGACTGCTATCTTCCTTCCCTCTCCAGTTACCTCACTCTGCCATGGAGAACTGTGCAAATGTGGAGCTGAACAATCAGCGAACAAATGTTTGCTTAGCACCTAATACTAATCAATCAATAAGAATTTATTAAGTATTTTATTATGCTTTGCCAGCACTGTGCCAAGCACTGGCGGATACAGAACAAAATCAAAAAACAGTGCCTGCCCTCAAGGAGCTTACCTTCACAACCAGTAAATAACTATGCACATAAAAGATACAAACAAAGTAAAAGTAAGCAGAAAGGCCTCCTGCTTGGGTATTGTAATGTTAATTACAATTTTAAGATTTAAGATCTTCCCCTCCCATTAACAGGCCTCATGTGGAGCCCATTAAGGGAAGTTTGCTTAGGGGAGACTTGCTTGTAGGAAGACTTCTACACCTTTTGCCAGTATCCAATGAGGCCCTGAGTCACAAAGGTTGTGATGCCTTTTGACACTGAGAAGTGGATCTATGCTCTGAGGTGGTATTTTGTTTTGGGGCTCGCTTATGAGAAGGATCTTGTGATTCCCTGGTTAAGATTCTGAGTGGCCTTATGTTCAGAGCTTCCTGACTGCTCAGATGTAAAGGCTCTCTCAATCCAGGGATGTATGTAAAGTATGTAGTTGATTCAGGCCAGTCAGAGCCCTGTCTGTGGGTGTTTATTTCTCTGCTTTTATTTTCTGTTTCTATTTTCTCTTAAGTTCAGGGTGTTGACTTTTCCATGGAACTAGTGAATGTAATTTTAAAAAGACTGTTGACCCCTTAAACAGTTATCTTTCCTAGTAAAGTAGATCTACAAACCTGTGCTAGCAGCCATCTTGGGTATGCCAGTGTGGTTGCTGCTACAGGTATCAACCCAGAAGGCAGAAGCAGTATCAGGTCAATGTTGGGGTGAGCTTAGCTCATGCACAAGAGAGTGAGGACATTGGCCTGCCTGATGGGAACAGAGGGAATGTGCCGAGGAAAAGCAAGGGACAAATTCTGCTACAAGTATAGAACTGTCAGGCTGTGGATGCCTTGAAAGTCAGGTAGTCTGCTCGAGGTCCTGTGGAAGTCAAGTTTTAGAAGGATTAGTTTGAAAGTGACGTACAAGAAGTCCTGGGGAGGTGAAGAAGGGAGGGGATGTCAAAGTCAAGCATGATAGCATCACTTTTGAGAGAACCTTGGGAGGTAACCTAAAATAACCCCTAAGTCTAAAGAACTATCTTCTTTAGTTTGAAGCATCTACATTCAGGGCGGCAGATAGCCTTAAGAGGCCAGAGTTGAAAGGAATAGAGATTATGGCCAAGTTGGTGGCAGGGACCACCCCCATGTCATTGCCTGATAGTGTAACAGGCAGAGAGCCCTGACCTTAGTCCTCTGTGCCCTAGCTCTAGCTCTGACCTGTCTGGTAAAACTGGCTTCAGCATAAAGTTATCAGAAGGTACTGCCTGGCAGCAGACTGGCTCTGGGATCTCCTTCAGCCTGAGCACAAACAGGAAGCTGGGGGATGAGTAATGATGGTTTCCTCAGCTCTCCAGAAACACCTGGTTAGCTTCTCCTACTGCAGCAACAGCCTGGGAGCTCTGGGATTAGGAGGGAAGGGCAGGAGAGCTGTTATTATTCATCATAAAGCACCAATGAAAGACGACGGGAACAAAATAGCCCCACATCCTTCCATAATTCTTTTTCTCTAAGTTCCCATCCTGCAATGGCGACTAGTTTGCTCAAATCAACTGTGTTTTGAAGCTCCTGGCATAGTGCTAGGTGCCACAAAAGAAAAGAAGAAGCAGATAGAAGGGTCCTTACCTGGCAGTAACTCAGTGTCTAGTTAGGATAACCAGATGTGCACACAATTAACACACAGGTAGCTAGTTGGCACAGGGGGGTAGAGGACCAGGCTCCAAGTCAGGAAGACCTGAGTTCAAATCCAGCCTTAGACACTTAGTAGCTGTGGCTAATCACTTAAAATGGGCAAGTCACTTAATCTGTTTCAGCAGTGACGAAGATGTACACACATTCCGGTAATTTATATAATTCATGTGGCCCATTTTTCTTTTCACTAAGCAGAATATTTGTATCTTAGAGCCTTAACAGTAGATGGAACCAAAGGAATCATCTCGATCAGTACCCTATTAGATAACAATAATAATAACCTAATAATAGCACCTATCTCCCAGGGTTATTCTGAGGATCAAATAACATAATAACTGCAAAGCGTTTAGCACAATAGTTGGAACACAGTAGGTGCTTTATAAATGTTAGCTTTCATTGTTGTTGTTATCAAAATGCCAATTAATCCCATAGGCCAAAGTGAACAGAAGTAAAGAGAAGGAAAATATAATTGTGAGAAGGGGTTCACAGAGGAATGAGGACTTTGAGCTGGGATAGGTAAAATTTCAAAAGACTATGGGACACGTACCCCAGTTGTGGGGAGATATGTTGAACAAATGCATCATCCCCCACACCCTCAAGGAATTCAGGATGGTAAGAAGATTACCTTGCCTAGAGCTGGGGTAGTGAAATAAGGTTAGGAAGATATATTGGAGCCCCCCCCCAATGTGAATCTTGAGCCCTCAAGCTCAATTTTTTTCATTTGTAATAGGGAGCCATGGAATATTTTTACAAAGAGGAGAAACATGATTCTTGTTGAGTGTCAACCCATTCTTCTAGTTTCTACAATGTTATTTTCTCCATTAGTTTTACCCTAGCTTGATAAAAATGAACTCCAATGTAAGGTACCAGGAAGCCTGGGCTAATATCTTCAACCATATTCCCTCTTCTCAATTCTTGGGGAAATACTTGCCCCTAGATGAAAAACAAGCAGCCCAACTCTAATTCAGTTCAATCCAACAAAACCCTGACTGTAAGCTTGCTGTGTCAGTCAGTCAGTCAAGATTTATTAAGTGCCTACTGTGTGCCAAGTGCTGGTGATAAGAAAGAAAGGGGAGGAATATGTAAATCATAGTATGGGAAAAGCAAGGGAGATATAAAGACAGATGAGCTAAAGACCTTGTTCTCAAGAATGAGCGGTACCCCCTGCTAAATAAGGGATATTTAAAAAGAAAAAAAAAGGGGGGTGGGAATCAGGTCCAAAGCTAATGCCAATGTTTCTTTTCCCCTTTGGATACAATGATAAATGCTCTCGAAATCCAATCTGTCTCTGAAGAATTGTAAAAGGCTTTCAGAAATCATTTAGATGTTCAGGGTTCTAGCAGTCTCAGATGAAGATTCTCAGAATGGCTCCCATGGCAAAATGCCCTCAGAGGCCAAGCATAACCTGTGAACTCATTCTCACAAGCTCACAGACTCACAAGCCAGATTTCTTGCACCCTACCCACACCCATGCTCTACACACCACATAGATGCCCATACCCATGCTTGCTCAGACCCTTTTGTTGGTAGCATACTCACACATCCTCACTTCTACTCTCCTCGACTCATAGTCTCGCCTCTCGATAAGGATCCTTTGACACCACAACACAGACAGATGACTTGAAAACAAATTTGGATTAAGCAGTAATGGAGACAGCCCAGTAGAAGCCAGATGACCACGTTTAGGGCAGATTATAGAAAGGATTGGAGACTCAGTCTAGCATTTATTAAGCACCTATGATGTTAAGGGCTGGAATCTGATAGGGGTAATGACTGAGATGATCCCTTTGGTTCCATCCGCTGTGAAGGCTCTAAGATGTAAGTATTCTGCTTACTGAAAAGAAAAATGGACCACGTGAATCATGTAAGTTAAGAGAATGATTGTACATCCTCTCCTCTGGTCCCGGAGTTTAGACCTTTTTTTTCATTGCCCATGTAGGTGTGGGCAGGAGTAGGAAGGAGGCTATTGAGAGAAAACTGAGAGCACATCATAGAATAATCAGGTTTGTCATAATCAGAGTTACCAGATAAAAATGCTTCCATTTTCACTGCTACTCCCAAACATCTATAAACAGAAGAAGGAAGACACAGTGTGTCTGGAACATAGTTGGTGCTAAATAAATGTGTGTCTGTTATTTTCATTTGTTTCAACTGTGTCTGACTCTTCATGACTCCTTTTGGGGTTTTCTTGGGAAAGAGAATCGGAGTGGTTTGCCATTGCCTTCTCCAGCTTATTTTACAGACAAGGAAACTGAGGCAAACATCGTTAAGCTACTTGCCCAGGGTCACACAGTTACTAATTGTCTGAGGTTGAATATGAATGACTGAAGAATCTGGGAAGCTTGGCCAATACATGTTACTTTAGATTTAAGATCTAAAAAGATCTTCAGAGGCTGGAAAAAATTCCACAGAAATAAATAGAAAGCCCTGAACAAGGTTTTTAAAAATCAGCTATGCCGGATTGAAGATATGTGGTTAGACACTTGAATGATCTTATAGTGAGGGCTCCTAAAATTTAGCAATATGAGGATCAGATGAAGGAAGAAAGGGCAGCTAGGTGGCACAGTGGATAGAGGACCCGGCTTGTAATCAGGAAGACTCATCTTCCTGAGTTCAAATCTAGCTTCAGAAACTAGCTATGTGACCTTGGGTAAGTCACTTAACCCTGTTTACCTCCATTCCTTATCTATAAAATGAGCTGGAGAGAGAAATGGTAAATAAGTCCTGTATCTTTGCCAACCCCCCCCCCCCTAAAAAGTGTTACAAAGAATAGGACACAAATGAAATGACTAAACAAAAACAACAAATGAAGAAGGGTCTTTTAACCTACAGAAGAAAAAATTAGGGGAAACATGATAATCTTCAAATCTATGAAAGGCCACTATGTGGAAGAGACAAGAGATATTCTATAGTGCTTCAGATAGCACAAGTAAATTCAATGCAGGGAAACTATGGAGATTCCAGGTCAATATAATGAAGAGCTTCCTAACAATTAGAGGCATCTAGAAATAGAATAAGGCACCTCATAAAGCTCCTAATCAAATGGCAGGCAAATGAGTGCATGGAGGACTTCTAAGGTCCCTTCCAGCTCTCTGATCCTAGGGCACAGGTACTAGCCATTTCCTTTCCCCAACCTGAAGCCAGGGATTGTATCTTCTCTTTTGTATCTATCTCCCTCTTCTCCCTTCCCTCCCCCTTCACCTTCTCCCCATCACTTCCACACCTGATGTCATAACAAAATTCTGTAGATGGCAGGAATTCAATAAAATCACATTAACCCAGGCCTAGTCCATGAGTGGCTGAGGTATATACTTCTTTTCCCTAAACTATGATTTCTCCTCCCTAATTTTCCTTATGATGAAAGGTCCATTATTATAACACTGTATTTAGATCCCTGGAGAAGTTATTTGAATCTGAATAGATATATGTGTGTTTGTATGTATTTGTTTTCAATAGAAAGGACCGACTTTCCTACTTCTGTCCCTTCAGCTTTAAAGAAAAGGACAAAAACATTCCAGAAAGGAGTTAGAAAGAATTGTGAATGATTCCTTAGAGTAGGTTGAGATGTGGACCTACTCCGGGAGTGACTGGGTTTATGACTCAGAAAGCATCCTTTGGGGCTCCAGCTTACAGCCCTTTCAGGGAGCTTTCTTACCAGATGGGTCATCCTTACCTCTCACTGTCAGTCTATTGATCAACTGCCCTCCCCCTATCCTCTAGGACCATGCACAGATAGGGAAGCGGCTGTTAACTGAAATCCACCAAGTCTGATTTTTCTCTGAGTCATCTATAGGAGACCACAAATGGCACTGTTACTGCTGCTGTTTTTCTCAAACAAAATTGAAGAAATAACATCATATGGAGATCCTTAACCTACAAAAAAAATTTGCCTTACCCTCCTGCCCTCAATTTGCTAAAAAGCAAAATAAAAAAGCAAAAATAAAAATTGGACTACTCCAGCTTCCCCAACCTTCAGTGGTGTTTCCCCCTGCCTCTCTGGACTCCAATAGCACTTACATCGTGAAATCACTCATTAAATAAATAATATAAGAGCTTACATTGTGATTTAACTTTCTGTGTGTGGAAGTTGTCCCTTAGACCCTACTGTAAACCCCCCACACACACCCCAACAGTGAGAGCTATGTCTCATCCTTATTTTTTGTTCCCCACATTTATAGTATAGGCCTGAGACCTTGATAGATACTCAACAGATACTCATTTAATGGAACTTTACTTGGAGAAAATTTTTTAAAATATCCTGTTTGGATTCTGTGTGTTCTCACTTCCCTGTCCTATCTTCTCAAAAGAAATAAAAAGCAACAGAATACTTTTATGTAATTACATGTCATCCCCTCCATGGCCCCCTGAACAAGCAAACTCCCTTCCCCCTTCTCTTTTCCCTCTGTACCAGTTGGTTCTCAACCTTTCTTCTATAATGGAGTTTAACACACTTTGGCAATCTGGTGAAGCCTATGGACCCCTTCTCAGAAAAATGTTTTTCAATGTATTTTAAAAATAGATGAGATTTCAAAGGAAACCAATTATATTGACTACATTTTAAAAACCAGTTCATGAACTCCAGGTTAAGAACACCTACTCTATACTATCCCTCCATGATTTCATTGGCTCCCATGGGTTCAGTAATCATTCTCATGCAGATAATTTCCAGATATATTTATCCAACCCTAATCTCTTTCCTGACCTCTACTCCCACATTACCAACTGCCTTTCATAAGCCTCAAACTGGATGTTCTGTAGGTATCTCAAACTCAAGTCGTCCAAAAAAGAAATCGTCTTCCCTCCTGCCCTTCCAATCCTCCCCTCTTCCAAATTTTCCTATTATGGTGGAAGGCACCACCATCCTTAACCTCAAAATCTCAATATTATCCCCTTTGTATCAAGTCTTTTATCAAATCTTCTTGTTTCTACCTTCAGGACAACACCTATATAATAGCCCTTTTCTCTAGCCATACAGAAAACATCTTAGTACAAGTTCTCATCACTATTCCAATACCCTTTTAATTGTTCTTCCCGCCTCAAATCTCTCCTTGCTCCAATACATTTTCCACAATGTCACCAAAGTGATTTTATTTTTTCTTTTTCCTTTTTTTCCCCTTTTTTTTCTTTGCTTTTTGGAGGGGGGAAGGCAGGGCAATTGGGGTTAAGTGACTTGCCCATGGTCACATGGCTGGTTAAATGTTAAGTGTCTGAGGTTGGATTTGAACTCAGATCCTCCTGACTCCAGGGCCAGTGCTCTATTCACTGCGCCACCTAGCCGCCCCTAAAAGTGATTTCCTTAAAGTACATATCCTATCTTGTCACCCCTCTGTTCATTAAACTCTAGTTGCTCCCTATTGCTTCCAGGATCAAATACAAAATGTTTTGCTTAACATTTAAAGCCCTCCACAACAAGGCCCCCTCCTATGTTTCCTGCCTTCTTGCCCATGATTCCCCTCCACACACTTTCTATGAGCCAGGGATAATGACCTATTTGCCCTACCTCACAGAGGACCCTCTCCCAACTCTGCATTTGAACTGGTTCTCCTCCATACCTGAACATACTTATCTCTAACTTCTGGCTCCCACAGCACTCTGCAAGACTGTCCAAATCCCCTCTTGGGCAGGAGGACTTTCCCAGTGCCCCCACTCCCAGGCCCCTCCTTCTGAGATTACCTTCCATTGACACTGCATTTATCTTGAATATTTGTACCTCTTCTTATGATCTCTCTCCCCTATTGTAAGTAAGCTCCTTGAGACAGGGGACATGTTTTTGCCCATCTCTGTATCCCAAGAGCTTAGCACTGTGCAAGACATTAATAAATGCTTATTTACTGACCAGCCAGGCTTCCTGCTCTAATAATGCCCTTTAATCTCTAGTTTCATGTTCAGACATCGACACTGAATTGCCTGTTTCTAACATTATCTAGATTCAATCAAATCTCTGGGTTCATTAGCTCTTATTGGAAAGAAGAATGACAAACTCTTTCTGACAAGTAAGTTTCAGTTGCTCTCTGAGTGGGGAAATGAAGTTTCTTCTCCATGAAGTCAGTCTCCCTTAGAAGTCCATTAAGCTCCAAAGCCCAAATTATATAACATTTTCTGGGCCAAATACAGTATTTTTCTCAGTACTTAGTCTCATGCTTCTTTCTGATAAGAATTAATATTGAAAAGAAAATCTGACCATCTCCAGGCAGCTTTTCCTGATTAACCTCACTGGATTCTGTCTAGCTTATATTGCTAGCATCTCCATTTATACAATATGTTCTCCATGGTATCCAAATGAATAGACAATCCAAGGAAGCATTCAAACAATAATACACACATACATATACAGACATGCATATATCTGTGTGCATGTGCACATATGCACATTTACATGTGTATATGCATTTTATGTACATATATGTCACACGTGTAACATATATTCGACATTGAACGGGAAAAAAAATGCAGGTTGGATTGTCTTTGGGAAATTATGCGATGCTCTTACTGACTCCAAATATCTGCCTGAAACAAAGGGACCGGTCTGTTTGTTTTTTTAACATTAGCATTTTTAATAATGCAAGAATACACCAGGTTCTGAAGAATCAAAGTTGTGGTTCACCCAAAGAGCAATGGAGAGGCAAACATGGTGAATGTGAGAAGATTGTCACATATTCCCAACAAAGAACTGCACACCATGTAAAACAGAGAGGTCTAACTGGAACAGAAGGTATGCCAGAAAAGTAGTAGGAGGGGAGGATCTACAGTGGACAGTCCAGGCACTCCACTGGCATCTAAGCATTGCCAAGAGATCTAGACACACACAGCGTGTGTTCTACTCATGGTGAATTTTTGGGAAGATGTGAACAACAGTTGTCCAGGGTAAAAGACAAGAATAAATTGAAATCTGCACCATTGAAGACTATAAAGGCATTAAGGAGAACACAGAGATTGAAGTATTGAGTTGAGCATTATTTATGTAATCATTTCCTCATCTTATAATTTTGTTTCCACATTACATTTCAAAGAGTTCACAGGCAGAAATTTTATCTTCTATTTTTCCTATATTGTAGGGTCTTAGTTTGATACATTCTATTAACTAACAAGATATATAACTTTTGTCTCCACCTGAGAAAGCTGCCGGATAAGCAACAAAAAATAACTTTTTCTTTTTTCTTTCTTCCTTATAAGTGAATGGTTTTCTGGAAAGAATAGAGGGAGGGATGATTTGGGAAATACATGCGATGTAAAAACAAAATATATCAATAAAATTTACTTTAAAAATAACTAGAGGCCTTGGTTAATACCAGTAGCAGAGAAGCTCTGAGTGATGTTCTAATGATTACACAGTCCTGAAATATCTGACCATATTGAGATATGGTTGAGAACCACATTCTTCCCATTTCACAGATGACTGTAGATCCTGGAGGGACCAATGGTGTGGTCAAAGGTCAACCTAGCCAGAGCACTACAACAAATGGAGCCCAGAATCCCAAGTTCCTGCTCTGTTCATTAAACAATCTTTTCATGATAGTATTTAGAAAAAGCTATGGACTATTTTCTGAGACCTCATTAAAAATCTAATGAATACTTTATTTAAAATGGCTACATGTACAAAGTATACAACACATTAGGGAAGGGGGGGAACCATATCCTTTTACTATAAGACTTCAGAAATAATTTACTAAACATTTTTCCCACCAGCCTAAACAAAGCAATCCAAAGGGATAGAAGTAAGGTTTTTGCTGAGAGGTACTTAAAAGACAGACAGAGAGATGCACAGCAATATCAGCAATAAATAGGAAATAACAATTTTTTTTAAACCTAAAGTACAGTTGGTAGTCTGAAAATAGATAAAGGAAATCCTGATGAAAACCAGGCAGTGTGATACAGTGGTAAGAGCTCTGGCCAGGTGAGGTGGCCCAAGTCTATAATCAATCCCTACTCCTGGAGGTTGGTTAATTGCTTGAGCTTGGGAGCTCTAAGCTGCAGATCAGTGTTTGCTCCAGTGAATGGCAAGCACCAGAGAGTTAGGGGTGGGAAGTCCAGAAAGGGGAGAAACTTGGTTGCTTAAGGAAGGGAAAACCTACAGAAGTCAAAGACACTTCCTTCTCTAGCACATTTTACAGATGAGGAAACTGAGGCAAACAGGGTTGAGTGACTTGCCCAGGGTCACACAGCTAGTAAGTATCTGAGGTCACATTTGAACTCAGTTCTTGACTCCAGAACCAGCACTCTATCCACTGTACTACCTGGCAATAATTGGTGCTTAATAAATGCTTGTTCTGTTCCCCCACTGCACCCCTCCATCGCCCTCAGAACTTGGCACTATGCCTGGCACAACATAGCAAGCATCTAATACATATTTGCTGACTGACTGAACCCCTGTCCTGTGTCCACTTGCCTTTAGGGCTATCACAGCTAATAGGACTTCCTGCAGTACCACCAGGCAGAATTTATCAGCAGTCTAATCTATCAGCTCCTAAGGGAAATTGCTACTGTGACCAGAACCTGCAATTCTGCAGTCCCCAAAGACAGGGAAAAACACTGCACTCACCATAGAAACCAGTCACTAACATCAACTCCCCAAACCCAAATCTGAAATAAATTAACCACTTCCACCCCGCAGTCACATCATGTTGTGAACTTGAAATCATCCCATAAAAGCAAAAGCTGCTTCCCTGAAGCATGGCAGTGGAGTCCAATGGGCACAGCTCTGCCCCCAGCCCCTACCTCGTCCTCTCCCCAATGAAGGTATGTATATTCCTGGCAGAGTCTGTCCAGGCTTACAGGCCAATGCTCTCTTGCAAATTTCCTAGGCAATTTCATTCAGTGCCTTTGCTTTGAATGAATCGTGTTCTTTGGCTAACACTGCGGGAGATCATAAGCTATCGTTTTGAGGGGCTGTGGACCCCCAGAGCACCACTGAGCCATTCCCCTGGGAAATGGGCACCCACTTTCTTTTGTTTTCTTGTATGCCCTGTTGGCAAACTATGGCAGTCTACTTACGCTAATGACACCTCTCTCTGTGTCCCCCCACCCCCACCCGGCCAATATGCCTGCCTCTTTAGACCTAGCCTTTTTCAGCTTGGGAATCTGGACAGAGGAGCTGCCCAGTGTCCCAGTCTCAAAAGTCCTCCTGGTGCACTATCACTGAGCATCCTGGTTCCATCCTCCAGGGCCCCTGGCCTGGGCTTCCTATTGGCTCTGGCTGCTTTTTCCCAAGTCCTGGTCTCTCTTTCAGACCCCAGACTAGTGACTGCCCTCCTCCCACTCTTGACTGCTCTGATTGACAGTTTAGTTAATTTGGAAATCCCTGACCCTGAACTGTAGCCCACCCTGCTAAATCGGCCTAGCATGGTGGGAATATCTTTATTCTAATGACAAAGAGCACATGATAGAATCTAGGACAGAAGTTCTCAACTTGGGATCGGAGAAGCTATATTATCCATGTGTGTGTGTGCATGGGTATATACACACATGTACATAGGCGGGTATCATATGTATAGCTACAAACATGCACATAAATATATGCATTGCCCACCCTATTTATATACATTATATATAATATATACACACATATAGCATATATATATATATATATATATATATAACTGTATTTCAATATAATTGATTTCTTTTGTAATTGAATGCATTTCATTTTGTTCACTTAAAAACAATCTTCTGAAAAGGAGTCCATAGGTTTCACCAGACTGTCACCCAATGGGAGCATGGCAAAGAAAAGGTAAAGAACCTCTGTTCTAAGGGATCCCCGTGTGCACCTTCCCCTTTTCTCCTTCCTTGTCAGCCCTTCCACCATGGTTTTGCAGCCTTATCCTGCTTAAACTTGAAAAATCCTGATTTCAGTTCTTTGGGGCCCACTGTTTACCCTCTATGCCTTGTCTGAACAATTGGCTTATTTGTGATGTTCATTGAGAAGGAGCCAAGAGAGAGGACTTTGAACATATAGTCCTGGAAACCTCATTAGGGCTGGAACCGCTACCCAAGATATCACAGAGCCAGCTGCCAAGTTTATCATATTATGCTACACAGGGAATTCTTTCCAGGACCATAAAAAGAAAATGCATAACCAATCTCGTATGGTTCTGGACCTTCACAAAACAAATTACTACGTTTAAAATACCCATTTTCTCTGATGGCATTGGTATTCTCCTTTTAAAATTTTGATTCTTCCATTAAATACACAGACAGGTCAAAGAAACCAGACAATTCCTTTCTGTTGAGGGCACTTTGGCTTCCTGGAGAGTGAAACACACAAAGGGCCAAGATAATGCCTCATTCTTCACCAAATGTGTTGTTCTGGAGCTTCTTAGGACTTCTCCATCATTGGGAAATCTCATCAGCCTTGGTGCTCACACCTCATCACTACCCTCAGATCCTCTGATTAGAGGGTAGAACCAAGGGCTCCAAACCAATGAAGAAGGCACCCCAGAGAGTTCTCATCTCCCACCAGTAATACTGCTTTTAGATGGCTTTGGATTTCTCCATCATGCCGTCCACCCTGAATACCTTCTCTTCCCTTCTCTCCCCACCTTTTCAGCTTTTGTTTATGTACTGCCTTTCCCCTTTAGATGGTAAACTCCTTGAGCACAGGCAAGGATTATCTTTGTTTTGTTTTGTTTCTCCTGGCTTGTTTCTTTTTTTTAATAGCAGTCTCAGAGCTCCCAAGGGAAATCACTCCTGTGACCAGAACCTGCAATTCTGCAATCCCCAAATAGAGTGAAAACCATTGCATTCACCATAGAAACCAGTACCTAACATCAGCTCCCCAAACCCAAATTAGAAATACATTAATCATTAACATGCACATAGAAGGTATTTAATAAATGTTTACTGACTAACTGTTTTCAGGAAGACAAACATCTTGACAAAAAAAATGTCTGATTTCCAATGTGAGCCACCTGAGTTTTCTGAGTACTTAGGTACCCAAGGCACAAGCCCCACTGTGGCACCTCCATGGCACTCTGTCATACCTTGTCATAGAATGTCACTGCTGAAGCACATTAACCATGGGCTCTAAATACCAGCTTCCCTCTCCTGCAAACACACATACATCTTAGCACCAGCATGGTCCTGGTGATGTTGTGCCAGGCCACATATCATGAAAAATGATCTCAAGAACCACAAAGGCAGGAGGAGTTCTGGGGAGTGAGTGTAATACACTGCATTTGTTTGCCAATAATGTCTACAAGAAAAGGTGGAAGACAGGAAGAACAGATGTCCATTGCTGGGGTACCTGTATGTGACAGATTAGTACTGTGAAGGAAGAATAAAGAAAAGCATGGGACCAATTTAGACTAATTCAGTGAATGGTCTCTCTTAACATTTGAGCCCTTTGCTCTTCTCATATGGCCATCATCTTCAGATCTTCATCACCTCTGAGCTCTATCACCTAACAGCCTCATAGTCATGTCAAATCTCTCTCCATTTCAGTCTATTCAGTCACAGCTACCAAAAAGTCATTTTCCTTATGCAAAAATCTGACCATGTTCCTTCCCTAAACAACTAATGCCAGTGTTTCCCTGTTGTTTCTAAGATACAATATGTCCTCTTCTTTTTAGTTTGAAAGCCCTCACAATCTGGCCACAATCTATCTTTTCTCTCTTCTGCTACATTACTCCTTCTCTCACAACTCTGACCCAGTGAAACTGGCCTTCTCTCTGTTCCTCACACATGCTATATCATCTTCCATTTTCATGCCAGAACCAGGGAAACAATATACACATAACTATAATGGGTAAGTAAAAACAGTAATGACAAACTAAACGTTGTCTAATTATAATGAGCAAGTCTGATTCCCCCCCCCAAAAAAAGAAATATGAAAATGCAATCAAGAAAGCAAATTCAGGGCTCCATTCTGTCTTGTTTTTGCCCATTCCAATGTCCAATCTACTGGGAAAAACCATCAAGACCTCATGGTTGAACCCCTAAGACTAAGAGACTTCCATCCTCATCATCCCTAAGCATGAGTAAATTCCCACCAACTGTTTGTTATTCTCTATCTAGTGTTACACAATCATCAGAATAAACCCTAAAAGCCAGCTCCCAGTCTCTCATTCCCATAACGCTCTTCTTCCATTCCCATTTCAATTCTGCCCATCCTTTCCCTTATATCCTTGGGATTTCTATTCTTTAATGAACAAACTTCCCTCCATTCTAAAGCTCTTCCTCCCATCCATATCTCAGCTCTCCTTGGGCTCACAGACACCTGGCTTCTCTCAGATGACACTGTATCTTGACCATCCTCTCATCACTGTCTTTACATCATCCCACTGGTGAAAGGAGAGTTAAAATACTCCTTTCTCAGCCAAACTCCTAAAAGAAAAAAAAAACTTTCTACAGTAATTGCCTCCATTTACTCTCTTCTCACTAACTTTTCAACCCTTTCCAATATGTCTTCCAGGGATTAGAAGGGATTAGGAACTGTCACATATGAAGATCAAGGAATTGGGAGCATTTGCTAGAAAACAGAACACTTTAGGAGAAGATGATAACTGTCCTCAAGTATTTCAAGGTTAGTGTGAGAAATATATTAATTTTTAAAGGTATATCTTTTGAAAAATAAATTTAAAATTTTAGAGATAGCAAATTTCCCATTATATGTAGTCTTCTAATAGAGACTAAAGGACATCTTTTTGGAGAATATATAGGGGATTCCTATTCAGAAAAGGGTTGGACTAGACAACTTCAGAGATCCCCTAGATTTCTGGTATTCTGGGATTTTATGAAGTGAATAGCTGGCCAGAATAGTAGGCTAGAGTGCAGGCTGATCAGGGAGTCAAGTGCAGTCAAAGTAGAGGTGAATAATTGAGTGAATTAGTAGGGTTGAACATGTTGAGGGCCTAGCAAGATCACAAAAATGGTCTGATAGACGTAGGGCATCAGGGTAAGGAATCTGTGGCCAGAGAGGGAGCATACCAAGTGCAAGTTAAAGACAAGCCTCTGTGGGAGCTGTTTGTTGGGTTTTGTTTTGTTTATACATACACATATATATTCTTCCTAACTAGATTATGAACTAAGATGACAAAAATGGAACTGTAGGTCTGTGTTAATGGGAGTCAAAGGGGCTAAGGAACCATAACATCAATGGGTCCAAAGGACCAACAATATGGTAAGTTCACTAAGGATAAAAGTGGAGGACAGGATAGAATAGCAGAATATTATCCAAGTGCTAAAATCTCTTAGGAAGGTAGAAGCAGATCTGATCTGGGCAAAAGATTATGGTAGCAGAGAAATCTAAATAGTATGGTCCAGATAGATGGAAAATGAAAGGGGAAAAAAAGGATGGCATTGCCAATAATTAGTAAGCAGCGCTAGGGATACAGGAGATAGTTGATCACTCTCCTCTGCCATTAAGTCAAGGATAGTGAAAGAAAAAAGAAAAGTCTGCATTGGAATGTTCTCTCTCCTCTCCCCCCTCCCAGCTCCTCTCTCTAGCTCCCTTCCTCCCTTTGACGATTCTCCTGTATGTGTATCAAGGGCAGAAATTGGATTTTATACTTCTTTGCATCCTTCATATGCTTTGCCCATGGCAGGAACTCAAAAAATATTTACTGACTGGCAGCTAGTATATGCAATGGAAATGAAAAGAAACAAAAGAAAGGGAAGAATCAAAAAACAAATGAATGGCTCCGTAATAACCTGCCAAGGTGAAACGATTGCCACCGAGAGTCTGTACTGGCTTATAAACTTGGGGCAAGGCTCTGGGAAACTAATGCTGACCCCTTCTGAAGATAAAAGGAAAATCTGTGGGGAGAAATCAAAGCCTCCAGAAAGACCTGAGACGAGAGATTGAGGAATATAGACTGGCCGGTCTTCAAAGCCAGCAGAGAGAGTCTTAACTAGCACCTGGCAAACAGGCTTTGTCCCTGGGGGCCAGCAGCTGAGAGGGAATGGTTTTTGTGGGGCGGGGGACACTGTGTCTCTGAGAAGGAGGGCTTTTCTGTTTGCTCCATATGGTGACTACCATCTCCGTATCCCGCTGCCCATCCCTCTAGACTCCCAGGGAGCAACAATCCCGGAGGACACTCTGGAGGACAGGTCATCCTCTCTTGCTTCTATGAGATTCATGGGTAGAACTGCCCTTTTTACTACCACATCGGCTCTGACCCTGGATAGTCTTCTGCACCATGCAGCTCTAGCCCCAAATCTAAATAGCTCTTCAACCTTCCCCCAATCTGGCCTGAGGTCAGAGCAATCACTGTCAAATTCAACCCAAACAGGAAAATCAAGGTCTTGTCTCAAAGAGTATGGTGAAAAGAGAGATGAGGGAGAACAGAACCCACCCAGGCCCAGGAAAAGTGCTCGGACATGCCCATAATATTGTTCCTCTGCAGATTTAGGTACTCTTGAGTTTCCTCGTGTGTTCTCTAAAGACCAGAAATGCCCTTCTTCCTTCCTTTGCATTTCAAACCTCCAGAAAAGGTCTGGCTCCATTTAAGCTCAAGCAAGAGAACTGGAGAAACATTTTCCTTTATCCCAGCTGATTAACTCACCGCTAAAAGACAATAAGCATCACCCAGCCTGCAGCTTAATGCCTTCCTGGCTCTCCCAGTGATGCCTTTGCCATTTTCAAAGGCAAAGCCTCTCACTAAAGAATTCATTATTCATGGGAGTCACAGACCCCAAATGCTTCTCACTCTGGCAAAGAAGCAGGCTTGGGCTGTGCTCAGGGTTTCTGAAAAGCATCCTTAGGAGAAATCACTTTTTTTTTTTAACATCGATATCTGAGAAGGCAAGCAGAGAGTTTAAAAGGTCCATAATTCATAAATCGATGATTCCATACTCCCAAGGAAGACTTTTACATTGACTCAACAATCCCATTTGCAGCGAGCTAACACAGCTGTAGCCTCCATTGGGTCTCCAGTTCAGGCCCCAGCATAATTAGGCTTTGTTATGGTAAGAAATCAAACATCTCCCCTCATTGGATGGAGACACACAGAATGTGTCTCAGGCACAGACAGAACAACGATCACTGGGTTTGTCTGGAATCATGGTCTGGCTGACACATCCTCAGTCAAGACTAATCATTCATTAATATGTGAGGGAGACCTTAGGAAGTTCATAACAAGAAAGTTTTGACTGAGTGAAGGTCTGCTGTAGAATTTTAAATTTGCGAAATATATGTGTGGGAAACTCAGGTGGATTTTCCTTTACTCATGGGTACTAATGTCCATAATCAACACTTTATTTAAAACAAACACAATTAACTTGGAAAATATTTCTGCTCCACCATCTTGGCTCTGCCCCCATGGCTAATATTTCTATAAACAAAACTCTATAGGTAAGGAAGTAAGTGGAATAGTGGCATTTGAATGAGATGTCCTCCTATCCTCTATCAACCCTGACCTTCATGAAAGTAGGTTTCATTTTTAAAATTCTAAAAACTGGATTCTTTCAGTAATATCGTTCGAGAATTGTTGAAAGGATTGAAAGCTGGGAAATCCAAAGGACTGCAAACATCAGAAATCTCTGCTTAGGGTTCATCCCCCTCCTCCCATCCCTCCTTCTTGTCTCTGCTTCATGCTCTCTCCTCAAGAATACACTTTGACAGGAGAGGAAAGATGAAGAAGGGAGCCTGGCAACTTTTAAAGGGTAGATTCTAAAAGAATGTGAATTTCAGGTTCATATTTTGAATTTCAAAAGCATGTTACTGAACACCTGCTCTATACCTTTCCAGGATGCTGTAGAAATACAAAAGAAAAGCCAGACATGGTCCCCACCCTCTGTGAGCTTACAATCTGGCTAACATTATAGGACCTTAGGGCCAGTCAGTTCACCTCCTGTACAATAAAGGGATTAAATGAGATGATCTCTGAGGTCCTTTCTGAACTGCTCTTAGCACAGTGTCCTGGCAAATAGTAGATACAAAAAAAAAAAAATGATTTTAGAAAGCAATCTGGTACAGCTTCATTATTTGACAGATGAGGATACCCAGGCCCAAAAAAGTGATTTGACAGAGGTCACACAGTTAAAGGGCTAAAGGGCAAAAATATTGTTCTCTGTATGTAACATTTTATCTTCTGCCTTCACATGAAATCCCCACCCCACCAGCCACTAGTCTAGAATGCTCTCTCTCCTTTACACTTCTGTGTCTCAGAATCTCTAAAGCACTTCACAGCTCATCTCAAGGGCCATCTCCAACGAGAAGCCCTAACAGATCCCCCTTGTTCTGAGAGCTCTCCTCTCTCTCTCTCTCTCTCTCACACACACACACACACACACACACAAACACACACACACCAAAATGACTTCATTTTTATATAAAGGGGGAATGCCCCAGTGAAACTTCCAGAAAAGTTAAAGAGCTGGAGAGGCCACAATGAGAGGTAAAGGGGAAAGCTTTCAGATGAAAAATAGACTTTCCCCAACTTAGAACGGATAGAAGTCATGAATAACTTAATTGCACATGAAGAGGTTAGCAGAATGATGAATGTATCTTTAAAGCACAGAATGCATTCACACCTTCATTTCTACCCACTCATCTAGGAGAGATTTTCAAAGGAGTATATGGAAGGTGAAAATTACTAATCATTCCAAGGCTTATGGAAAGTCTTTTGAGCAAGGAAGAATTCTCCCTAGTTGAACATAGTGTAGTAGATGAAGGTAGAAAAAAAGACTTGAGGTGCCCCTGGAAGAGTTGAGCCAGAAAACCAATGACTTGGCCTATACAGCGGACACTAGGCGACCTTCCTTGCCCAGTCCAAGAGCCAGCACAGACACCAGTGACCTGGCCCAGTAGCAGCTTGGCCTCTTCTAAACCCAAATGAGTCCATCAGAGATACCATGCCCTGCAAAGAGCTGGCCCATTTGAATGGAGGCAGTGAACTTCATGATTTTCTGGAAAGAAAAAGGATATTGAGGCCCTTCAGTACCAGAATTTAAAGTTATTGACCACATGTATACCATACACCAGTGTCCATCACCACTGTACATTAAGCAACTCTATTCATCAAGGAGAGAATGAGTTCCTGATGTTTGGGTGGAATATGTCCTCACTGTGTCATTTTAATAAATGTCTTTGCTAAGGAATTGAGTCTACTGGCTAATTAAGGTAAAGCACATTGGTAGTGCTGAATTTAAGGGTGCTGAGACCTCACAATAATAATACATGGGTCCTGCCCAAATGAATTTGACCCAATCTTTCAGCTAAAGACAAGGTTTATTAGAACACTGATGGAAGATGGGCATGATTCTAAAAATCTGCCATGTTGGCCAGACTCTTAAGGAACCTGAGCCCTTTCGTGGAGGCAGGATGGATCTTTTATACAGAAGACCTAGGGAACAGAGGAGTCTAGATGGAATTAAGGACTTGTTGAATTGAATTGAAATGACCCTTTAAAATCCCTTCTAGCTCTTAATACTATAGTGCTATAAATGCACAATATGGTCCAATGAACATTGTACGTGGACTCAGTTCCATAGGCTCAGTCTGAATGATTCTCTCACTTCCTAAGGTGAAAATCTCCCAAAAAGTACAGAGAACTCATTAGGGACCTACATTGGAACCTTAGGGGAGAAAATGGGAGGAGCGAATGTTACAGACCTGAGTTCTTGCCTATCTCTTCCCATTGCCTCATTTCTTATCCTTTTTCTGTTTATTTCTGTTTATTTCTTCTAAGTGTGCTTCAGTTTCTCCATGAGGAGTACTGCTGTCTCCAAAAATCACTGTCATTTGCTAAATGATTATGTGGGCTAACTACCTTAAAATATCCCTCTCCCCATAAGAAGATGAGTACGATAATAAATCCAGTCTCCAGATCCCCAGAGCCTGTCTCTCCTGAAGAATAAAATTGGACACTCCCCTGACGCCCCCCACCCAAATGTGTTTGGTGGGTTAAACGAAGTTGCAAGCCCAGCGGCCGGCATGTGTATAAATACTAGTGGCCTCTGTTACTTTGCATCTCCTGATATGATGACTATTTCCTGCAGTACTGTTTCCTCTCATTGTATTTCAGTGGAACAAAAATGTTCAAGTGAGCTAAGTTACTCAGGACCTGAGTTATTTTAATAGATACATCATTACAAGGCTGAAATACGCTGTGCTGCCCTCAGATAAGAAGAGCAAAAGGGACATGTGTCCATGATGGCCAATGAGAGAAACCCAATCAGAGAGACAGACAGGCACATTGGTATTCTGTCCAGCACTCATCCGACATCTGTTTTTCCATGTTTTCTTCGTGTTCTCAGTGGCATTAGTGATCCCCCCTGCTTCTCGAGACAAATTGCAGATTATTACAAAAGAGTTGCACGGGCAGGCATTCGACAGAAAGAACAGTTTCCTTTAGGTCTTGAGTACTTTGAACTCAGATGTCCACCCGATGTAAAGGGGACAGGAAGTTCTCAGGAGTCTTTGAGAAAGGCACTGAGGTATAGTCATGCATGCATTCAGTGGGAGACACAATCCACTTGGGCCATGATCATCTGTGTTGGCACCAAAAAGAACTCGGGAAGCTCCTGGGAGAGTTGTCTTTCCATGTTGCTCCCAGGCTTCCCTCTCTCTTTATCAAAGGAAAAATTACTCTGTTGTGTCTTCCATGGAGTCCCAGGTGTTTGATCAAAGCTCTTGTTGGCTTTGTTGCATAAACATGAACACACAGCCAAGCTGGGGTGAGACTTGTAAAAGTGAAAGGACAGAGTTTGTTGCAAGATACAAAAGGAGATGCACACAAGTGAGAAAAAAAGGGTTTTTAAGGACCTAAGAAAATGCAATTTCACAAATGGTAATGGGATGAACTGTCCCCATCTGAGAACTTTAGAATGTAGTTGTTTTTAAGGGCTTGGAATTGGAGGACTTCTTTCACTCACTAACTCAGAGGAATTCTAAAATAGGTAGATGAATGAAACTGGAACACAAGCCTCCCCTGTCCTATTCCAAACTCACTTATTCTTACTTATCTAGAACCCAGCTGAAAAGCTGGGACAAGAAGCAAAAAGGCCCTCTGAAGAGCAAAAAGCTAATGTCAGAGAACCCATGCATTAGAACTCATGCACACCCAGGCACATAGCCTAACTCTGAATAGAATAAACTGGCATTCACAACTTAAAACAAAAAACAAAATTCATGCACTTGACCATCCTTCTTCTGAGTCCCTGAAAGCACTCACTCATAGCCTACTTAATTTACAAATATCACTTATGGTTTCCAAGCCCAGAGCATATGAGAATAATTAAACTGAAAATGGAGAGGGACTATTTAAACAATTCTTTACACAGTTTGGGTACTGAAAGGCCTGTAGGGGGAATTTTCACCTAAGTTTATAATCAAGGCCAGTCGAACCAAAGTCTGAATAAGCAGTCATCAAGGAAAGCCCCCTTTCTCCCATTTCTTTATCCATGTAATATCCATGGGCCTAACATTTTACAATTATGGATTTATTATGCCTTTGGGACTGGAGCAAAATTTTAGGATTTAGAACCAGAAGAGACCTTGGAGATAAACTCCATGGGCACATTTAATAGGTGCTTGTTGGTTAATTGACTTCACATATGAAAAAACTGAGGCCATAAGGGACTTCCCTAAATTATCCAGCAAATGGCAGAAACCATGTCTTCTTGATTCCAAATCCAGCACTCTTTCTAATAGGCTATAGTGCATTGCTCCATCTAGGACCATGAGGAGAGAGACACAGAGACACAGAGACCAAGAAACTCAGAGAGAAAGATAGAGACAAAGACTATAGGATTTGCCTAGTGTTGCACAGAAAGTACCCCACCAGCTCTACTATAAATCCAAACCATTTTCCCACTAACTCATGCTGCCTTTAAAAATGTCTCAAAGCCACTAACACTCTAATATGAGTGAGTTGCTTTCTCTAAATTCTTTACTCCCTGACTGGAGCACCTAGGATGACATATGGGTCCCGGGGTCCAGAGACAGGAAAGGAGGGTACTTGAATGAGAAGATGGGGGACCACCCACTATTATTCAGGGCTGCTTCAGAGAGCTGAGCTTCTGCTATTTTTTTCACTTTAGAAAACAATAGGGTTCCCCCACCCCAGCTCTCTCTTTCACCCTCCCCTCTTCAAGTGGACAAAAAATTCAGATAAATTGAGTGAACATGGTTAGCAGAGAGAACTGAGAGGCATAGTATAGCCAGTCCTACAGGTGGTTCCAACTGTTAGATGGTCACCACCCAAGTGAAAAGAGATGTGGGGGTAAAAAGGAAGTAGGAGATGAGAGAGGAGATCAGTGCCTAGCTGTCCAGGACAATGGCTCCCTTTGGTCACTGGCTGGTTTCCAAGTTGGGCTGTGGTTTATTGAGGCTCTTCAGGGTAAGGATGAATTCTGGTCTATGGACTCCATAGACAACTAAGTTCCCTTCTCATCTCAAGGCTTCAGGCCAAAAGAATCAACTCAGGAGAGGGAAAAAGGTGGTTCTTAACCTGTACAACTTGGGCATTTGTTAAATTACCCTTTTGCTTCTGAGTGATGGACAGGAGCAAGGCTAGAATTGAGGGGCCAGAACCAGTCACTCTGTCCTTTCCCATTCTCCTCTGGCAGCTGTTTCTGTTTTAGCCAGAAACCCTGAGGGTCTTCCCCTCCCAAACTGATTTTGTTATTGTTTTTATTTTTGATTAGGTAAAAGAGGACATTCTTTGCCTCATTTCTTACCTAGCCTTTAATCATTGAATGGGTGTTGCCTCCTCAATCAAACTGAGACCTGGGAAAGCCCTTAGCTTAAAAAGACCACAATCGGGGGGTGGCTAGGTGGCCCAGTGAATAGAGCACTGGCCCTGGAATTAGGAGGAGCTGAGTTCAAATTTGACCTCAGACACTTGACACTTACTAGCTGTGTGACCTTGGGCAAATCACAACCCCCAACTGCCCTCTAAAAAGAAAAAAAGAAAACATGTTCTCCCACTGTATCTCAGGCTATCTCCAATCCTCCTGATCTATGTCTTGCCACTGGACCCAGATGGCTTAGGAAGAAAGAGTGAGGCTGGTGACTTTGCACTGCCCTCCCTCCCTTAAATCCAATTCACTTGCAAGTCATGACATCACCTTCCAGATGTCATGGTCCTCTTTGGGAAGGAAGGACAAACAACTAACCAAGGGGAGGGACATGTGGCTCACTCAGAGCTAAGCACTCAAAAATAAAAATAACAGCCTTTACAATTTTGACAATACCTAGTCCTAAAAGGGTGGGATGTATACAATTAACTAGCCATTTTCAGCATCAAAAGTGAACAGATAAAAGAGTTCAGGGCAATTTTCCATTTTATAGGCAACCTTTCAATTAAATTCAACTACCATTTATGAACCACCTACTATATATGTAAGACACAATTCTAGGTTCTGAGGATATAGCGATCAGGAAAGCTTTTTGGTAGTGGGTGGCACTGGAGCTGAGCCTTAAAGGGAACTAAAGATTTTAAGAGGCACAAGGAGTAGTTAGGGCATTCCAGACAATAGGGGATAGGGCTGGAGACAGAAGGAGGAATTCTGAGTCTGGAGACTCAGAGAGAGTCTAAGGGTTTGTTGATTGCATTTAGAGCTGGGAGGAATCTAAGAGGCTATATACATATACCACTTGGTTTTAAAGGCAATGAAACAGAAGCCCCCAAGTTAAGTGACTTCCCTGGAGGCTCACAGATGATGCAGTAAAAAGCAGGGCCAGGATTCAAACCCAATTTCTCTAATCCTAAATCTAAGACATTCCCACTGCATCAAGTTGCTGCCATATTTGGATGTTTCAAGATCAGAATCAGGAATAACATTTCTTAAAATCATGTAAAATTCACTTTAAATAATATCTCATGTTCAAACAGCACATTAAAGTCTACAAAGAGCTTTTCTCACAACAACTCTATAACTTCGGTATTAGTTAAAATAACAACCAACATTTATATAGCGCTTGAAGGCTGGCAAAGTGTTTTATATAAATGATCCCCTTCAGTCTAGATTATCAACCCTGTATAGTGTTAAAGTCGTTACTGTGGAGATTTAGGGTTAGGGGTGCTCGAGACACCCAGAGCCTGTACCTCATCAATTACTACCCCCATTTTACAGGCGCAGAAACTGAGGATGAGAAAGTTTAAATAACACGTCCAGTATTTGAAACAGGATTCGAAACCCAGGGTCTTTTTGACCATAAATCCAGTGTGTTATCTGCTAGACTAGTCATCTCCCTATTTTGTAAATGATGAAACTAAAGCTTGAGACATGTGAAAAGATCAAACAGATTTGGCAAAGATCCTAGAGAGCTTTGCCCTCTTTTCCTTTTCTACCTCATTTTACAGAAGAGGAAACTGAGGCAAACAGGGTTAAGTGACTTGCCCAGGGTCACAGATTTGAACCAGGTCTTTCTGAGCCCCAACCTTCTAACTACTCTACCATATTGCCCAGTTAGACCACCTCTTTAGGGTTTCTGGAGGCAGCCCCTTCAGTACCCAAGGTCATAACTGATAGAATTAAAGCAACTATGGTAGGATCCCAACCTACCTCTCCAACTTCATCTTCCTCCCTTCAGCAGCCAGGTTCACCTTGCTGCTTTTTCTCTCCACCTAGAATGTCCTCACTCAAAACCTCTACTTGTCTGAATCTTGTCCATCCTTAGATGATCAGCTTGAGCTTCCATTTCCTCCAAAAATACCTTTGTTGGCCTCCTCAGCCCACAATAATCTAGGTCTCTCAACTCCACTCAGATGCTCCCATCATTATCAGGCTTTTTTCATGTGTGTGTCATCTCGGCAACTAGATTGTAAACTCTATGAGGGCAAGGCCCATAAGTGTGCATGAACAAAGGTACATTTAGTACCTAATATAAAGAAGGGCAGCTAGGTGGTACCATAGTGCATAGAATGCTGGGCCTAGAGTCAGACTCATCTTGAGTTCAAATCTGTCCCCAAACACTTAATACCTGTGTGACCCTGGTCAAGTCACTTAATCTTATTTGCCTCAGTTTCTCATTTGTAAAATGAGTTGGGGGAGGAAATAGCAAACTACTCCAGTATCTTTGCCAAGAAAACCCTGAAAAATAGTCAGACACTCCTACCTCTGCCTCTGAGAATTCCTAGTTTCCCTCAAGGCTCTGCTCAAATACCACCTTCTATATGAAGCCTTACTTTCCTGATCCACTGTGTCCATCCGTCCACCCCCCACCCCCCGCTGCATTTATAATTCCTTCTCCCATAAGCTACCTTACATTTATATACCTAATAAATATAGACTGGTGTAGTCCCTCATCACCTCACACCTGGGCTATTTCAATGGACTATTGGTGGGTGTGTTTATTTCAAGTCTCTCTCTACTCCAATCCATTCTCCATTCAGCCACTAAAATAATTTCCTAAACTACAGATGTGATTATGCCACCCAGGCTACTCCATAAACTCCAGTGATTCCCCACTGCCTCCAAACTAAATCTTCTGTTTGGCCTTCAAGGCCCTTCATAACCTGGTCCCTTCCTACTTTTATAATTTCCTTAAGCCTTACGCCCATCCCATACTCCAGGGACACTGTCCTCCTGGTTGTTGCCCAAACAAGATTCTCCATCTTTCTGCTCCAGACATTCTCTCTGGCTGTGCCCCATGCCCAGAATTCTGCCCTCCTATACTGTGACTCCTGACCTTTAAGTCTCAACTAAAATCCTAACTTCTACAGAAAGCCTTCCCTAACCCTTCTTAATTCCAGTGTCTTTCCTCGGTTAATTATTTCCTTTTATCCAAATATAATTTGCTTTGTATGTATTTGTTTGCTTGTGTCTCCCCTGTTAAACTGTAAGCTCCCTGAGGCCCCTTTTTGTATCCTGAGTACTTATCATAGTGCCTGGAACATAATAGGAGCTTAATAAATACTGATTGAAAGAATAAATATTTATTTTGTATGTATTTTGTGTAAATACATAGAAATGTCCTTGTCTCTTTCAATTAGAATGTAAACTCTTTCAGGACAGAGAATTTCTTCATATCCCCAGTGGTTAGCACACAGTAGACACTAAATAAATGTCTGTTAACTGACAGATTTGAGCGAAGCAAAAGAAAAAAAAAGCCCCACACACTCAACAACAATCAGAGAACTATGATTCCAAAAAAGTCTTAAGTCTCAGACCTTGAGAATGATGGGGAATTGAATTTAGTAGCTAGAGCACCGTAAAGAGTTAATATTCTACTCATAAACCAACTTTGCATTTATGAACTGGGAAGGAGGAGCATGAAACTCCCCTGGGTCTAACTGAAACAAAAGCAAATGCTAATCAAAAGAAGAACAAAAAAAGTCATCCAGTGGACAGTCAGGAACGGTATTTACAGACATATGTTCCAAAACTTCTCCCCTGGGTAACTAGTGCAAGAGGGATGGGAGAAACAAGCAAGCCCATCAGGGGGACACACCAGAGCATGACTTTCTAGTTAACATTTAATCCTCAAGGCCTGGAGGTCCAGAAAACAAGATCAGACTCCAGCTGCAAAGGGGGAAAAATTGATCTCAGGCATAGGAAGCCTTCTCTTATGTCACATTATAACATTTTCCTGCCCCTGGAAGGAAACCCCTTCAATAAGGTGAGCTCATAGAGACTGGCTGAATACAACCTTCTCAGGAAAAACCAGGGTTTAGAATGGTAAATTACACAGGAGATTAGCCAGAAAGGGGAGAAAGAGGAGAAGCAGAGGGCTTAATGAAATGCCTCCTAGGAGACTGTGGGGGGAAAAAAGCAGGGAACAAAGGCGTTTGGAGATATCTGTGTTTAAAATGGCCACAAAAGGCATTCCAGCACTTACAGATTCAATTGAAAATAAACAAACAGCCCAATCCCACAGAAAAATAAAGACCTACAAAGTGGTCTGCAACCCAAAACCTGGGAAGGAGCCTGCCCCCAGGGCCAACCCCAAGCTATTTATGTTGGTAATGCAGTTAGGGTGGGAAGGCAAGGGGAAGTAAATTGATTAAACTGTGGCCATAAAAGCAAAATCACTGAGGGGAGAAAAACATAACCAAATAATAAAGAGGAAGCACCCAGAGGAGGTCATCAGAGGGGATGTTTTGTGTGCTTATTTTCCTACTTGGATTTCTTTCTGGATTCAGAAAAAGGGAAATGGGATCGGTTGGTTACTAGAAATCATTCCCTAACTCATTTGGCTACAGGGTTACACAGACAGGTAGGATGGGGTTGGCCATTCTCTTCAGACCAACTACAGAAAAAAATGCCAGAGAGCTCAAATCAAGTTTTTGGTTTGGTTTGGGTTTGGGGTGAGAAGAGAGGGAAGAAGGAAGAGACAGCTAGAAAAAAAAATGTGAACAAGAAGTAGAAATGGAGTGGTAGTAAGAGCACTAGAGTTTAACACCCACATGACCCTGAGCAAGTCATTGGTGGGGGAGGGAAATGTGAAAGATGGAACTGCATGATTGGTGATTCCATGTCTGCTTAACTGAGGAATAAAACAAAGAGAGTTTGTCTTAGAGAAAAAGGACCTCTGACACTACCTGTGTGGGAATCTTGGACCTCATTTTCCTTATTTGTACAAGGTGGGGTTAATTTCTATGGTCCCCATCAGCTCTGGATCTGGAGAAAAATAAGTTCTCTCCCTCCCTCCCCCCCCTTTCTCTGTTTCTCTCCCCTTCTTCCTTTCTCTCTCTCTCTTTCTCTTTCTCAAATAAGCTCTGCCTCCTTCTGGTAAGAATAATAACAATTGTGGCCATTATATAACACTTCACAAATACCAAATAATTTTATCCTCACAATGAGCCTATGAGGTACTTGCTTTATCCTCACTTTGCAAATAAGGAAACTGAGACTAACAGAGGTTAAGTAAATTTACCCAGGGTCACAAAGCTAGTAGATGTCTGAGGCCACATTTGAACTCGGGTCTAACTAAACTCCTGGACCAATACTCTATTCACTGTACAACTTAGCTCCAGCGGGTACAAACGGTTCAAGTTCAGTGCCTAAAAAGGTCATAAGCCATGAGAGGGAAAGGAACTGGAGATTATTGAAGGGGTTTGAGAAGAACTCAGGCTGAGAGGCAGTTTGGCACAGTGTATGATAGAGCTCTTAGGTGGGTTAAAATCCTGACTAAGATACTTACTAGGTTTGTGATCCCAGGCAAGCCACTTAACCTATCTGCCTCGGTTTCCCCAGATGTAAAATTGGTAAAATTAATAATAACACCTATCTCACCCAACTGTTGTGATTGCTGTGTTATCAAACTGTGTCACCAAATAAGACAAAAAAGTCTTTTAAAGACTACAAAAATGCTGGTTCTTATTATTTTCTGAGGCAACTTGTTCCACAGTAGAGTGCTGTGTCTGGAGTCAAGAAGATTCATCTCCCTGAGTTCAAATCTGGTCTTACACACTTAATAGTTGTGTGACCTTGGGCAAGTCATTTAGCCTCTTTCCTCAGTTTCCTCAAATACTAAAATGGGAATGATAACAGAACCTACCTAGCATGGTTGTTATATGGGGATCAAATGAGATATTTGTAAAAAGTGCTCAGTACAGTGTTTGACACATAATCAGTGTTAGAGAAATGCTTATTCCCTTCTTCCCCTTGATCATCTGTACAGGAGGAGCTAATTAGGAGACAGAAAAAAAGGAAAGTCAAAAAGAAAAGAAAGTTAAGCTCCTAGGCCACAGAGGCACTGGGAAACATTTATCTGAGTCATCCAATACAATACCCTCATGAATAAATGTCTCCATACAATCATATTGATCCAAGGCAGCAAGAGACAACAGAAACAGCCCAAGACTTAGTCAGAAGCCCCAGTTTCAAGAACTGGCTCTGTTGTTTACTAGCTCTATGACTTTGGGTAAATTTTCAAACCTCTGAGTTTCTTTAAGGGAAATGGACTCAATGATTTCTAAGGTCATGGGTAGCTTAGGTGGTGTAGTGGGTAGTGGGCTGACCTCGAGTCAGGAAGATTCACCTTCCCAAGTTCAAACCTAGCCTCAGACAACAACAACAAATAATAATGTTGTACCTACATGTGTAACAAGAACATCTGACCTGTACAGTACTTATTATGGTAAAATATAAATTCTCAAAAAGTATTCACTCAAAGATCTCAGCTGAACCTCCCAACAGCCTGATAAACAAAAAACTGAGGTTAAGTGACTAGCCTATGGTCACACAGCTAGTAAGTACCAGGGGCACCAAATCTGGCCACTGGGACACTGCCTCTGGGGCATGAGAGTAGACCAAATGCTCTCTTAGTCCCTTCTAAACTTATGGTTGGAGAGGAGGGGAGGTAAAGGGGGAAAGAAACAATTAGAAAGAAAAAAGAGTGGTTGAAGGAGGAAAAAAAGCCTAGTGGCTAGAAAGCCAGCCTCATTGGGTTCAAGCCCTATCTCTGATAGATAGTAGCCATGAGCCTCTGAGCCTCTCAGTACTCTAGGTAACTCTAGGAGAAGGTGTTGCTATGTATTTGGAAAAGTGAGTTTCCTCACTTGGGATACCCTATATTTAAAAAAAATCCTAGGTGTACAACTTATCTCTAAAACCAATTTAGCAACCAGTATGTGCAGGGGAGAAAGCACAGCAGGATTTAGGATCAAAAGATTAGTGTCTAACTTCTGGCAATGCCTGTATAATGTTGGTCAAATCACTTAACCTTTATGGGTTTGTTTCCTCACCTATAAAACGAAGGTGTTCAACAGGTTAACCTCGACGTTCCCTTCTAGTTCATGGGAAGTAGGAGTGGCCACTCTATTTACAGATGGAATTCAGAGATGTATATCTCAACAATCATATCGATTTCCTATTTCCTCTTCACAGGCACCATTGGGGGGAAAAGACCTCCAAGAGCATGCAAACTTCTTTCTAGCCCTTTTCCTCGCTCTATGGTATGTGAGATTTTAACTACTCTCTTCAGTGACTCTGGCACCCAAGACAGAAGGAATTGGCAAAGACAAAGTTGTGTGTGTGTGTGTGTGTTTATTAAAAAAAAAAAAGCTGGAGGAATGTTTCTTAAAGAGGGTGGGGAGGGGGAGGAGTTCAAAACCACAAAGAGCAGGAAGTGTCATAGGCTTCCCCTGACTGTGTCATTATGGAAGCCAATCAGCATCTACTGGTCCTGGCTGAGACTTTATGAAAAATGACACACACAGAAAAGACAACACGGCAATAGGCCGCTTTCCTAATGGCAATCGATCTACAAGAATTCAACAAGAATTTGAAAAAAATACTCTTTTTTAGATGGAATGGATTTCTGGAAGAGAGGACTGATACAGTGCGAAATTGAGATGATTCAAAAATGAAAGATATCAATAACATTTTTTAAGTTAAAAAAAAATTTGACTAAGAGCCAACTATATGTCAGGCACTGTGCTAGGCTTTGGGGACAAAGACAAAAAAAAAAAGGGATAGTCCTTCCTTTCAATACCAAGGAAGCAGCTGCTCCAATTTGTTTTGAGAGGAGGACCAACAACAGTATGAGGGGTTTTGCCTTCCTCTACAGCAAAGCAGATGGAGGAAGGGGGAGGGGGATAAGAGGGAAGCAAGAGAACTTCTTTTTAGAACTCCCTTGGATTTTCCTTGCATTACTGTAAAGCCAAGAATTGAGGTTTTTCCTTAATATTTTTCACCATGTCACTCCTTTGACTAAAACCCCATGAAGTCTGTTTTCTAGCGGATGTCAAAATTCTTCTAGTCACACCTATCTCTTCACTATCAGACACTGCATGTGTCCAGTCTAGCCTCTGTTCTTTTAATCTTCTGAAATATCCTTCCATTTGCCTTCTGACTATCCAAACATTCTGCCTTCTCCAAGAAGCATTCCATGATTGTCCCAGATTATGCTGACCTTCCAACACTTTCTAACATTACTTGCACCATAAAATGTGGTCCTTAAATTGTTCTGTACTGTGCAATGTTAACTCTCAAATGTCAGTAAATAATTCAACTCAACAAACATTTATTAAGGGCCTATGTGCAAGGCCCTTATGTGCTAGGTGCTGGGGATAAGGAAACAAAATGAAATAGTGCCTGGCCTCAGAAAGCTTATCATCATCATCATCATCATCACCAAGTATTTATTAAATGACTATTATGTGCTAGGTAGTGAGGACAAAAATCCAATGAACAAAACAAGTCCTCCTCTTAAAGAAATCAAGTTCTAATGGGGAGACACCAAGTGCATATGTAAGTTTATGCAGAAAAATACAAGAAGGAAGGGCACAAGCAGTTATGGGAATCATGAAAAACACCATGTAGAAGGTACTACTTAAGCCGTCTCTCAAAGGAAGAAAAGGATTGTGAAGTGGAAGAGAGGACAAAGTGCAAAGGCAAAGGAAAGGTGTTGAGGGTGTGAATTAAGATGGTATATGAGTGTGGAGGAAGGAGTCCATTGGGAGAGATGTTGGGAAATCAGTCACATTAAAGTTTGACAACTGACAATATGTTGGGTGTGAGAGAGTAAAGGGTCAAGGATAACATTACAAATCTGTGAGTATCTTCCATAGAAATAGGGATGTTTGGAAGAGATCCAGTTTAGAGGAAAAGATAATGAGTTTTACTTTAGATATTGATTTTGAGATAACTCTGGGATGACCCATTTGAACTCTTCCATGTGCAATCTGGTGATACAGGTAGGTCATGGGAAAGAATGGGGCAGGACTCTGTATATAGATCTGAATCATCTGATCTGCATAGAAATTGTAATTAAACTCAAGAGAGCTGATGGTGTGTGTGAGGAGGATAGGAAGAGAGCAAGAGAGAAGGGGAAAGGAAGAGAGAGAGGAAAGTGAGAGAGGAGAGAACAAAAGAGGGAGAGACAGACAGACATTCTACTGGTCTTGACTCTTTTCCTCAACTATAATGTGATCTCCTTTAAAGGCAAGGAAAATGAATATCTTTACAAAGTTTAGCAATGAGCAGGGCGCTTAATGAAGTCTTGCTGTTTGGCTAACTGATCTCTCCTTATGGTGTGCCTGAAAGAGTGTTCTAAGATCTGCCAGGACAACCCTTAGAACGTGTGGATTTTCGACAGCAACTCTGAGGTCTGATTTTGGAGGCAATAAGACTGGAGGAAGAGGAAGAAACCTGCTGATGACAATTGGCATGATCTACTGGGTCAAGCCTAGGCTCATGAGTCAGGGTACCGAATCTGAACCCCAGCTCTGTGGATGACCCTCTGTAGGACTCTCTATTTATGTGGGTTTCAGTTTTCTCAGATGCAGAATTAGGGAGTTAGACTGGATGGAACATTGAAGTGTTTATCCAGCTCCAGATCTGATGAGCTCTTATTGCATACTCCTATATTGGAAATAAGGTATTAGCCCAGAGCGTGGAGCTCTCCTAGCCAGGATTTGAGCTCCAGCTAGGTGGCAATATTATTTTCCCACAGCTGCACACAGACAGAAGCTGAGGAGGGGGAAGGAAATCTCTCTTAAGTGGATACAAATGAGGAAATCTGGAAATTAAAAACCCTTCACAGTCAAGAAAAGATCATCAACCTGAAAATACAGGGCTCCAATAGGATACTAAAACACCCAGCAGGAGAGACAATAAACCTAAATTTGGGTCTGAGTTCAGCCCCTAGGCAGCAAACACTAAAAGTCATAGATGCTCTTAGCATTCTATAAGGAAAGAGCCCCAGGGAGCAAGTAAGGCCTGATCAGCCAGCCATGTGAACCCCAGAAAGACCCACAACCATTTTGGAGCTCAAGTCTAATATGGATATAATGGTGGCTTCTTTACCCATCTGGAAACTGGTTGCACATTCTCAGGTCTTCCTTCCACAGGGAGCTAAACTTGCTGATTTATCTTCTTCCCTTTCTCCATTTGCAAAACAAAGCCACGGATGAGATCAATAAAACATGAATCTCTCTTCTTTGGAGCACAGACCTTGTGTTTAAAAGAATTCAATGTAGCTATCCTCTTGAGGAATGCTCATTCATTCATTCAATCAATGAATCAGTGACTTACTAAGCACCTACTATGTACCAGGCACTATGGTAGGTGGACATACAGAGACAAAAAAAGAAACAGTCCCCCAAGGAAGACCTTCCAGGTCCTTACATCCTATCAAGAAAGACAATGGTAGGGTAGGTGTATCTACAACATACATATACAAAAACAAGCTAAATTTGGAAGGAAAGGCCCAAGCAGCTGGTGGGGGGCCCAGAGGGGAAAGGATCAAGAAAAGCCTCATGTGACCTCAAGGTCAAAAGGAGTTTCTGAGAGGCAGAGGTGAAAAGAGAGAATATTCCGGGAACAGGGGACCAAAGGGACAGAAATGGGGGAGGGAGGATCATGTGTGAGAAACAGCAGGAATGTCAGTTTGACTGTAAGAGCTTTAGAGACTAGGGTAATAATATATAATAAGTGCAGAAAAGTAGGTTAGAAATAGATTGTGAAGGGCTTTACATGCCAGATGAGTCTTTATTTGTCCCAAAAAGTAGAAGGAAGATACTGGAGTTTTACAGAGCAGTTGAGTCACTATGGTCAGACTCATGGTTTTTTAAATACCTATTATGTGCAATGTATCATGCTTAATAGGTCAGAGAAATTTATTTCCATTTAGTATCTTTCCTTTTGACATATCTTGCTCAAAAACCTTTAAGGGTTCCCCTTCATCCACAGAATAAAAGCCAAAGTCCTCTGGCTGATATTTAAGCTGCCAAAGTGAGCTTCCTAAAGAGAAAATCTGATGGTGGCACCGGACCCTCCCCCATCATCTGCTTGGCATTTAAAGCCCTTTATAACCTGGTCCACCCCTATTTCCAGTTTTCTTATACCCAACTCACCCCTGCCTACTCTGCAACCCAGGGATACTGGCCTCTTTGCTGTTCCTTGAAACAAGATACTCCATCTCCTTCTCTGGGCATTCTCCCTGGCATCCTCCAAACCTAGAATGCTCTCCCTTTTTATCTCTGCTTCCTGGAGGGTATGGCTTTCTGCAAGACCTAACTAAGACCCCTTCTACAAGAACCTGTTCTCAATCCTCCTTACAAGTAGTGTGTTCCCTCTGTGGTTATGTCTGATCTATCCTGGATATACCTTGTTCGTACTTAGCTATTTACATGTTGTCTTCCTCCATTAGACTGAGTTCTTCAAGAGCTGAGACAGTTTTTTCCCTTTCTTTGTATCCTCAGACTTAGCACAGGGACTAGCACATAATTATAGGTGCTTAATAAATGCTTATCAACTGACTGACATTACCTAACTGATGTTTATATTCCCCAAATCACATCCTCAACTCAAGCTAGACCATTCTCCTCACCATTTCCAACCTAAAAAATGACTCTCCACCTCCATACTTTCCTCATGTTTTTCCATTCTGCCACATTCCCCCTCCTTCCACTTACCCAAAACCTACCTTCTGTCCATAGCCCAGAGGCAGAGACTGGGTCATGCACTGTTCTAGTATTCCTATATAATATCCAGCACAGTGTTAAACACACAGGCAAATACTTATATTAATGCAAACATTGACTATAGAATGGAATAAACTGGAATACAGATTTTCTTAAAATATCAGTTTTTCGACTCACAAAACTAACATTTTGGATTTGGAATCTAAAGACCTGAGTTTGAGTCCAGATTCTGACATGGTGCCATGACCATGAATAGATCAGGAAGTCCCACTGAGGCTTCAGAGGTCAGCCTCTTGGGAGAAGAAGAATACAGTATCACAGTAGATACTAGCTTTTTTCTACTCTGCCAAAAGCTTACTTTTTCAGAAAAGTCCTGAGGTTAGTGCAGAGATGCAGTTACTGAACAGGCTTGCAGGCCTATTCTAGAATACTATTTGGACTGGAGTCATCAGACATTGTTTACTTTAGGAAAAAAATTATTGGAAATCCTGCAATATAGAATGAAGATGAGGTGGTAGCTTGCTTCAGAAATTCTCAAACTGTTTGGACATGTGAGTAAAATGCTGGTTTTTCTGAAATCTTGATGAAAAAATCTGCATGCTTTGATTTCATCCAGTTTCTTTCCTCTAAGGATTTAGAACTGGATTTTGGCTTCTCTAAACAGACTCAGTGTAATTTTAGTGGGGGTGGGGGTGTAACATCATTAATTCATTGTGTGTGGTTTTGATTATATCATCCAAATTAACAGCTCTCATAGGCAAGCCTTGATTAAAAATAAATAAGAAAAAGAACAGTTTTCAAGACCACCTACCTTTCTACTAGAAAATGCTCAGTTTGGTGCTAGTATCCTTAAGATGAATTTTCCTGGTGTAAAAGCCCAGGGGAATGTTCTCATATGAGATTTAAAGCTGGAGATCATTGAAGGGTGGTTAGTCTCCTGGAAGACCCTGGAAAAAAATTGCCTGCACTCTCTACTAATCCCTGTGCTAGGCATTCTGGAGGAAGCAAATAAGAGGAAGAATTGGATCTTGTCCTTAAGAAAGGTTCCCAATTTAAAGGACTCTAAAGCCATGTCAAACATTATGGCTATAAATGCTAGGAAAGTTCTTAGGAGAGAGAGAAATCTCTGTAGGCAGGATCAGGGAGGGAGGGCTGTGAGGGAGAATTTGAGCCAGGGCATGAATGAGAAACAGAATTCAGATAGATGTAACTGTTATTGGAGAGCTGTTCTTTACTCCCCAAGCTCTTGTCCTCTGGACCAGAAAGAACCATAAGCAGGCATACAAAACTCCAGGAAGCAAATAGAGCTAGGGTTTCTCACCCTTCAGAGGTCAATACCCTGACGCTGGAGGTCCCTGGAAGGCCCTACTACATGAGAGGGCAGAGGGATGACCCTTCAGGGAATTTCAATTCAATTCAACAAATATTTATTGTCCTAGATGTTCTGAGAGCCCTTTGGAGAACAGAAAGTGCTGTGTAAGTGCTAAATAGTATCCCTCTGCTGATTCTAAGCCTATTTCTAGAGTTCTTATCACTATGGTATCAAAGTGCTCCAGATTGGACCCCAAGGGCTCCTAACTACTCCCCCGGGGACTTTTCTTCCTGTCAACCAGCAGGAGGACTTTTCCTGCCTTTCTGTTTCTGATTAGCCCTATGCATAGCTGTGCCTTGTCTAACACAAACTTAAAACAGGGCTATTTCTACCCATCCTCAAAGATCCAGCTCAAAAGCAGCACCTTGCCCCAGCCATGAAGTCAAGCCGGGCTGCTCCCCAGATAGAAGGGATCTTCTCTTCTTCACACCCAAAACCCAGATTTGGACCCAAACTCTCTGATGTATCTATGATTTGGGCTACTCTGTGACTCCACTCCTCTTGGACTTCTCCATCATGTGTCCCCTCCCCCATTAGATCATAAGTTGGTGGAGGCCAGGGACTGTGTTTCTTTTTTGCACAGTGCCTAGTACATAGAAATGTTTTTTAATTGACTGGGATTGTACATTTTATCCACCCTCCTATAATAACTGTTTGTCCCTTGAGGTTGAAAACCACATCTCAGTCAACTAGACCCCCTCAGCGCTCTCAGAGGGAACCTTAATAAATGTTCATTGAAATTAATTATATTGGGTTTGTCTTTCATATTCAAAGTCAGCTAGATGTCACAATGGATAGAGGACTGACTTGAGTTCAAATCCAGCCTCAGACACTTACTAGCTAGTATATGGTTTTAGTGCACTATAGTAACTTAACTTCTGTCTGCCTTGGTTTCCTGTAAACTGGGGATAATAACAGCATCTACCTCTTGTGAGAATCAAGTGAGAGAACCCTAACTGCTAGGTCTTATTTTTATTATGGTTACTATTGTTGTTAGGCTAATGTCCATGT
>WOXC01009102.1:0-69017 GCA_011680675.1 Gymnobelideus leadbeateri
GAGGACACTCCATCCAAATGAAGGAGAGAATGATTCCAAAATATCTACAATCAGTTTCAAAGAAAAATATGGTTTGGGCATGATTCAACTAGAATTACTAAATGGAATGAAGCAAGATTTTTTTTTTCTAAAGAGTTAAATTAATTTTATAAATGAAATGAGAGTGAAAAAGAATTTGAAAAGAGAACTATGGAAGACTTACTTCAAGAGAAAATTAACATATTAAGCAGTACAAAATTTTACCCAAGTGTAATGAAAATGCAAATTTAAAGATCTTCCCTGCCCTTTGGTTGGCTTAAGAGACTCTGAGAACCTTTCTTAATTTGAAAATATACTCTGCCTCCTAATAGGCTGAATGTGGTTACATGGAGCCTGTGGCAGGAGGATTGGTTTTCAGGAATGTCCATACCTAGATGCTGTGTGATTGAACAGTGGGTCAAGAGGTGGTTACATTCACTGACCCAAGAGATGGCTATATAATCCCTGATGTGAGGCTTTGCTTTGGGGCTCACTTTGAGAAATGTTGTGTGATTTGACCAGATGAGACTCTGGGCAGCTGTTGAGAGCCCCCTGGCTTTGAAAACCCAGATGTTGATGTTTCCTTCTCTGATAACTGTGATTTGGTATGGATGTAATGGTTGGACAGTTTGGAAGCTTGTCTGCTTGATCTGTTTCTCTGTCTGTATACTCTGAAGTTTGGGGCCCTGACCTTTTTCCCCTGAACTAGGTAAATGATATAGGTTTGATTGATTAAAGTAAGCTTGTTAACCCATTTTGAGTTGCTTTCCTTTAGAAAAGCAGATCTAAGAACCTGTGTTGGCAGCCACCTTGGTGATGCTGTGGTGCTTGCTGCTACACCAAGTAACAGATCCTTTACAAAGTAGACTGAACTATCAAATTAATGAAATAATGTTGCTGCTTTATTGCTGTTATCTTAAAAGAAAGGAAATGGAGGGGAAAAATAATTCACATGGTCGCTACTGGATAGGTGCCTATTCTGGTCTTGTGTCTTCCAAGCTTCTTTCTGCTGTTTGCTTCTGGATTTGATCTCTTCAGGGTATCTCTTGGCCAGCCAACTCCTGTTTACTGAGGTGCAGTGTCTATGAAATCTCTCCTTGAAAAACATCTCTTTATTTACAGATGAAAATATAAACCATCACTCCAAGGAAAATCCAAAAGCTTGACAAAATGTTCTGAGGCTAATATCGTCTTTTTCCCCCTTACTTCCTCCTTAGGGGAAGATTATATCCTAGTCACTTAGAATTAGAAAGTGTTAATGTACCCAAACTTATTTCAATATGCTCTGCAAAAGAAAATTCTATAGAGCTTAATCTTTGTCTAAAACTCTACATGTACTATACTATATCCTCCTACATATAGCAAGAGTTATCCCGAACTTATGCCAGCTCTAACAGAAATGAATCATTGAGCTGGATTTTCTCTTACATTTAAATGAGTGTTTCCCTTGATACTTCAATGAATCTCCAAACTTATTGATATGGGCATGTCCTCCACTGATCCATATTGCAATTCATCTATCCTTTTTGCATCCTGGGTGACGCTTGTTCATGACCTCCTGTAAATCCTGCACTGGTGCTCCACTTACAGACTTCCTCCATTGGTTTAGACATTGTGTGTATGGAACACTTGGGCTGCTCATGAGTTGTCTCTTGCTCTTCTTGCGTAATCAGCCTAACTTCTTCAGATTTTCTTGTTATTCCTTGTACAATACACAGTGGCCACACCCGATAAAACTGTCTTGGCAGATGGGCTAAACCAGGTTGAGAGTCAGTGACAGGCCCCAAACCTTTCATTCAGTTGGGGGATGCCTACCCTAAGAACATAAAAACCTTCCAGAGGAATGGGCAGATGAAAAAAAAAAAAACTTGTTCTAACTGCCATGAAGGCAGCTGAAGCAGGCTCTGTGGATTGCTTAGAGCTTGATCAGATATTGAAGGATCCAAGGTCAGCCACTGCATCCAGAGCCATAAATAGTCATCTTCATGTTTGTCTTGCCACTGGGTTCCAAAAATTCTGGAAGAAAGAGTGAGGTTGATGACTTTGTGATACTCTGCCTCACTTAAATCCAACTTATGCATGAGTAAAAAGACATTATCCATACTATTCATATGGACTATTTGTGCCCAACTTGTAGTAGAAACTTCTGAGTTCATATTGATATGATTGGTCAGAGTAAGATACATTATACATGAACTCTGACATCATGATGTCATTTTGGATCTCTCTTCAAACTGAAAGAAAAACATTCTATCTCCTGCCTTCATGCTTTTTCAATGACTCTTTCATATTCTTATAATTACTTTTTCTTCATTTGTACCTCCTAGTTCCTGGGATTTCTTTAAAACAATTCAAATCCCACCTTTTGCTGGAGGCCTCTCCCCTTTCCTGTCTTCTTCCACTGTTAGTGCATTTTCTCTGAGAGTACTTCCATTTTCAGGTGCTAGCTGGCCCAGTGGATAGAATGTTGGGCCTGAAGTCAGGAGTACTCAGTTCAAATCTGACCTCAAACCCTTAATAGCTGTGTAGTTTATTTTACACATAATACCTTACACTCTTGTTCAAGGGATCAAGAAAATTTATTTTTAATTTGGTACCTATGAAGCTGTGTGATCCTGGGCAAGTCACTTCACCTTGCTTGCCTCAGTATCCTCATTTGTAAAATAACCTGAAGAAGAAAATGGCAAACCATTCCAGTATCTTTGCCAAGAAAACCACAAGGGGCAGCTAGGTGGTACAGTGAATGGAGCACCAGCCCTGGAGTCTGGAGGACCCGAGTTCAAATCTGGCCTTGGATACTTAACACTTACTAGCTGTGTGACCTTGGGCAAGTCACTTAACCCCAATTGCCCTGCCTTTCCCCCCTCCAAAAAGAAAAGACAAAAAAAAAAAAGACCAAGAACCATAAAATGGGATCATTAAGTATTGGACACAACTGAATAACAACTTCCATTTACATTGTATATATCTTAAATACATAACTTTTTCCATATTGTTTTCCCCATTAGAATGTGAGCTCCGGGAGGTTACAGTTGTATTTTTGTCATTCTTTGTAATCTCAGTATCTAACACAGTGCTTTGGGCATAGCAAATGCTTAATCAATATTTTTTGATGGACTGACAGTCATTTATACTGCGTATCTAGTACGGATCTTATTTGTACCTTATTCATGTTTACCCTGTGCCTCTCAATGACCCTTTAAGTCACCCTTAACTTTAATTATTTAATGTGCGTGTGTGTGTGTGTGTGTGTGTGTGCACGCACATGCGCGTGAGCACAAGTAAAATATTACAGGTCATTTTACTTCAACAAACATTTATTCACTTTACATTCCAATCTGCCTTCTTCCCTCTTATCCCATTCCAATTATATAGGACATATATAATATTCTATGTGGAGTTAATAAGAAGGAAATTATTAGCCTTCCTTTCTTTCCAGCCCTTAATTCTCCATAGTTTATTTTTGCATCAAATGGAATTTCTGAGCCACAGTTAGCATCTTTACTTTCTTTATAGAGGTAAAGGTGCTGTTGGGATCATTTTTCCAGCTTTAGGGAGAGCTCCTAAATATCTACTATCATAAAAAGGATTAAAGACACTTTCACAGACTTCATGCAAATACAATATGATATAAGACAGGATCCTAACCACCATGAGTCTCATCAGTCTGTTGCAGGAGTTAGATAATAAATACATATACAAAAGAAATAATAGGCAATATATGCATTTTAATATAAGTGCCAAATAAATGGAACAAACAAGGAAGTAATTGTGGGGTTCAGATATCAAAATTGCTTTTGGCTACCTGGGGTGGTGCTAAAAGGAGGCTGGCTTTAAACTTTAGACAGTTGAGAGGAAGATGGTATGTATAGCGAATAAAGATCATGGTAATAGAGCAAACATATGGAGAGATATTCCACTACTCTGTGGGATTCTTCCTTGTTTTGGCATATTCTCCCCAGGATACTCTGTTACCAGTAAAGTTAAAATTTTTATTTTGCTTAATATGTCAACGTGTCAAAGACTTGTGCTGTCATTGGTGTAGGGACTTACAACCTTCCAAACAGACTGCAACCTGCTTATAACTTAATGTTTTAGAGTTGCCTTATGCTCAAATAGATTAAATAATTCGCCCATAGTCACTTTATTAATAAATGAAAGAGGTGGGATTTGAATCTAGTCATTCTAACTCCCAACTTCAGAAACTTTTTAATGATGAAGATGTCATAGTAATTTTCTCATGCTTATAATATCCTTGAAATTCTGAAATAAGATATTTCATAAAATAAAACATTCTCTTTAAAAAGATGCAAACTAAAACTTTTTAAAACTATAGGGTAACACACATGGTTGAATAGAAGATTTTCACAATGTTGAACAAAATAATTTCCTTTCCATACTGACCTTTTGTTAAGTTTATATTGTGTACCCTTTGTATAAAAAGATGCTGGGTAGACATAGAAAAAATCATGAAAAGGTTACAAACCTCAGGATGAATGTCAACTCAAAATTTATCTCCTGCTGGTAATGGGTAGTTCGACAATGCCAAAGGTCTGTAGTTGTTATTAACTTTTGGAAATGTAAGTCTATTTACCATGAATTAAACTGGCCTTCCTCAAATAGTGAAGCCAACTATCATAACTCAATTATAAATGGATACAATACTCATATAAATCAATCCTCTATGTCCCAGTTGCTTTGAATCACATTCTCCTATTGTCAAGCATTGCAGTTACAGTAAATGATTTAACAGATTTGTATAGGTTAATGGAAAATCGAGGAAATTATTCATATGTCCAGAAAAAAAATCCTTTTCTTCTCGATATATAATTCTACCTTACACTGGAAGTTTGTATGGAGTAGTCATAATGTGTATCTTCATTATTCTGTATATTGCTCAATTTTTTTGCAATTAGGTACAGCTGTGATTTTGTTTTTAAGTTGAATACTGATTTATACAAATAATTGATTTTAATAATTTTATTCAAATAAGCGTCTACTTCATATAATCATTTTGTGCCACTTACATTTGGTTAATTTGGTCAGGAGTCATTGAACCTATCATCATTTAATGATGAGAATAATCAGTATATAAAGGTCAGTCAGTCAATAAGCATTTAAGTATTTAATTGTCAGGTACTGTGATAAATGCCAGAGATACAAAGAAAGGTGAAGTTACAGACTCTGCTGTCAATGGAAGAAATAATTTTAACGGAAGAGATAAGATGCAAATAATTAGTTATTCAATAAATACTGTGTGGGCAGCTAGGTGAAGCAGTGGATAAAGCACAGGGCCTGGAGTCAGGAAGACTCTTCTTTGTCAATTCAAATCCTGGCTTTAGACACTTAATAGCTGGGTGACCCTGGGCAAAGTCACTTAACCTGTTTGCCTGAGTTTCCTCATCTGGAGAAAGAAATCGCAAACCACTCCAGTATTTTGCCCACGTCAACCCCCAGTGGGGTTATGAAGAGACAAGCACAACTGAAATGACTAAAGAACAGCAACAAGACACTGTGTAAATGAAATGTAATTTCAGAAGGAAGGCACTAGCATTAATGAATCCAGTAAAGACCCTCCTGCAAAACAAGATTTGAGCTAAGTCTTAAAGAAAGCCAGGGAATCCACTGGACAAAGATGAAGAGGGAGAGAATTCCATGCATTGGAGCAACTAATGCAATTGCCTAAAATCCAGAGCATCTTGTTTGAAGAACAAGAGAACTGACATTACTGGATTGTGAAATTGTGAAATAAGTGGAAGGGAGTGAATTGTAAGAAGAATGGAGAGGTTGGAAAGTTGAAACATAAAGAATTGACAATAGATTGTATATGTGGGGTGAATGTGAGATGAATGTGGCATGGAGGTTTCAGGCATTTGGAAGAGAGAAGCAATTAGGAGGAAAGATAATTAGTTCTACTTTTGAAATAAGTTTATCAGTTTCAGGATATCTTATACATAGTTGGTGATACTAGACTGAAGGTTGAGAGGGGTTAGCTCGAGAATCTTCTACGCAGGAAAAAATAATTGAACCCATGGGAGTAGACTGAGATCACTATTCAGGATAGTATACATGGAGAACAGTAGAGGCCCAAGGACAGACATTTGGGGGATACCTACAGTTAGCAGGCATGAACTCAAGAAAAGGAGATTGAGGAGTGGTCAGATGTGTAGGAGGAAAACCAGGAGAGAGCAATGCTCCTTAGAGCTAGAGAAGAGAGTGCTTAACAGTGTCAAAAGCTGCATGGAAGTCAAGAAGATTGGGAAATCAGAAAAGGCCATTAGATTTGGTAATTAAAAGATTATTGATAAAAGTCTGTCAATCTCTTCTGTTTCACTTCCATTTGTTGCTCTCTTCCAGTCTTGTCCATTAATGCTTTCATGATGATCTGATATAACTGAGTCTTATCCTAAGCATTCTGAAGAAATTTTCACCTCCATTGCCATTTTTGGGCTTGTTTTATTTTATGAGTCAATAGTACTTTCAGTGAAAGCAGTAGATAGAGATTTGCATTCAAAACCAGGAGATTCAATATTCAAACCCCACTTCTGACAGATATTAGGCAAATCACTTAATCTCCAGGTGCTTCAGAAAATGCTCTTGTAGAAGAAGTTTCCTCAACAAAGAATTCCCTATATCAATGAAATAAAAGGTCCTTTCCCTATCCATAACATTGTTTGTAATCTTACAATCAAAATGATTAAGTTAACACAATTTGTCACAATGCTTCTCAAATGAGCTAGCAATTTAAACTGGTATTGCCATTAGCTCCTTCCACTTGGCAAGGAGAATCAACCTGCTGGTTGACTGAAGTGGTTTATGGGTTCTCTTGGCTTCCTTTAAGGAATGGTGATAATCATAAGAAATATATTGACTTTGATTGATTTCCCATTTTACAAAATCAAAATCTTTTAAAAATAGGATCATGGAATTTAGAGTTGGAATGTATTTGAAGAGATTATTTTATCCAATTCCCTCATTTAGTAGATGAAAAAATTGAAGTTGGAGTTGTTATTTTTCACTGTATATCATTTTACCTTTATAATTTAAAAAAGAGAGAGATTAATTTTAACCTTTGTTCTCTTCAGTCACAGATCTGACTTCACAAAGACAGGAGATTATGAAGAGACAATAGTGAACTATCACTTTCTGTCTGCTAAGATACAAGGATTTGAAATATTTCAAATGTTCCACTCTCATGTTCAATGTTTTCTGCCTCCTTTCTTGAAAGATGTATTCAAAATATACATGGGGCAGTCCCGAATAAGATATATAACTTTGGTTTCTTTCACTTCCTAATTCCAACATATATTTTCCAACAATTTTTTCAATGTCTTCCACTATGCTTTCCAATACTAAACATCAAAGAGTCAGGTTGAATTGGTCTTCCTGTTTCACCCCTACTTCGACACATTGTAAAGCCAAGTATGAGCAACTTTCCAGAGGACTGCTGCTTTGAATATCTTTAAGGTTCTGATCACACAGTATAGTGAACTCTCTATTTATTCAGCAGTAAACTAAAGCAAAATATTCACAGAAACCAAAGTACAGCATTCACAATGTTACAACATAACAACTTATTACTAAAGTGGTCACATAGTCTTCACCAAAGTGGCCACATCCTTTTAAACAAAAGATATCATTCAGTAAATCCCTAACTAAATCATCCTTAAGAAGCAAGCTTCCTTAAGGGATACAAAGTACAAAGGTCAACGTTCTCTACCCCTAGGTCATATTGTCTTAATCTTTCAGTCAAAAAGTCTTCTTTCTTCTTAATTGGAGATTAGTTTCCAATGATTCTTAACTGAATCATCCTTAAGAGGTACAAGGTACAGATTACAGAGTTCTTCAACTCCTAGGCCACAGTAAATCATGATCTTTTCAGTTAGCATTAAGTACCCAAGGAGAGGATTTTCTCATCTTGACTTAAGGCTGGCTCTCAGATTCCATGGTTCCTCTTCCATGGTCCCAGCTTTTGCTTTAATTTACCCAACTGTCACCTGAATTCAAAGGTAGGCAGCTATCAGCTCCTTGTCTGTTTTCCATTCCATATTGAATCTCACAGTGTCCAGTCCACCTCAAGTCCTTCATAGTTTCTGTTTCTGGGAAGACAAAGCTTAACAGAGTCACAATAACATTTACACACATTTCCAACACCATTATCAATTTATTTTCTCTCTGTGAAATCAACACAGACCCACCAACAAAGTCTGAAAACTCAACACAAATCATTAGTATAGTCCCAGGACCTCCAATATCCTCCCCCAGGACTTCTGTAAACAGACAACAAGAAAATCCTCTTTCAGGTCTTCCAGTCAGGTCCCAGGGCTTCTGTACAAAGTATTACAAAAAAAAATCATCACAGAAAGAAGAGTACCTCCACCACAAATGTTCCCTTCTCAATTCTGCTCTTTCCCAGCTTGGTCTTCTCCTTATATATGGTCATTAGTTCCTCTCTGTTCCACCTCTTCCTGTTGCAACAGCAAGTTCCTCCCACTGTGGGTTTCACAAGTTCTATTTCTTTAACAAAGACTTGATATAATCATGGGCAAAGCTCAAAAGAAATGAACTGAAACAAGGTGCTACATATTTAAATAGCTGAAACAAGGTGCTAAGTACTTTTTTGCTTGCCATTACATACATCCACCAAAAAAAAAAGTCAAAATAATCTTAAAGACAAATCTGACTATATCAATTTCCTGCTCAAGAATCTTTATGTTCCCTATTCCTTATGAGATATTGCAGAAAACCAGTCTGTTACTGTGGGTTCAATTATTTTCTCTGAGTAGAAGATACTTAAGCTAAGCTCTCTCCTGACCTTCTTTCTGTTTCTTCCCTACTCTGATCCATCCACAAAAAAATTTGTCAAAATAGTCTTAAAGAAAAATCTGACCACATCAGTTTACTGCCCAAGAATATTTAGGCTCCCCATTTCTGATAAGATAACATGGAAAACCAGAAGTTTGCATTAAAAGCTGCTAATAATCTGCTCTGGTCTACCTTTCCAACCTGAATTTTATATTACTCCTCCTTAGATACTCAACATTGAAAGAGATAGGTCTATTTACTATTCTACAAACTCATCCATCAACTCTGTACTTTTGCACAAACTGTTCCCCAAGTATTGAACTTATTTTCTTCTCCCTACAGCTCTTGAAATCCTTTTCTCAGGTGTTACCTCTTGTATAAAGCTGTTCATGGCGATCCTAAATTGTTAATGTTCTATTCTACCTCAAATTATTTACTTATGTTGCATGTTAAATGTAAAAGAAAAAAAAAGAAAGGAAGTTTCTTAAGGGCAAAGGCTGTTGTTTCTTGCTTTTAAATATATCCCCAGGGCAGAGCATCAAATTTTGCACATTATAGGAGTTTAATAAATGCTGAAAACATTGAATTTACTTGGTTTGTGGGATTATGTAAAGTGATTTATATAATTTCTTTCCTACTTCATCATTTGCAGCAGATGTTGCCATAATTATCTTCCCAGTGGTCTTTTGGCTTAGTCATATTGATCACTATGAAATGAGAAAATATCCCATGAAAAGACTTTTCTTGTCTTTGGGCTCATGATGAAACCAGCTCTATGAGAGTTTTCACTATCTCTGGAAAGAGAGCCCAAGAGAAATGATTTCCTTTAGTTACATCTTCTATATGTGTAGTTTTATTTATGGTAGTAATATCAATGTGGATGTGTTGGAGAATGACAACATTTCTGTGAGTTAGGTACTTCCGAGATTATGATCCCTAGTTTATAGATGAGGAAATTGAGTTAGAGAATGGTTAAGTGATTTGTCTAGGGTTATCTAACATAAATTGCAGAGACAAGATTTAAACTCAGGTCTTTCTTTAATTTTTTCTAGTCATCTATCTATTATATAACATTGCTTTAGATACTTTGAATATTTAGGAAGGTTTAAAAAGAAATACTAACTACTATATTAGCGGGTTCAGTCATTGTCCTGTTTCAGTATCTCACCTTTGTATAGAGGTTGATCTAAATTTTTAAATTCTACCTTAGCACGATATGAATTCTGGCAGATTCTAATAAAATTTTTTAAAAAGCTTTGATTATAGTCCCAGTGACAAAATGTGTCTGCAGACAGGGTACAATTTCACCAAGACACAGAAGGGTCAATGGATGTTCAACTCCACAAGATGAACTTTAACATGATAACCTATGATTATATTGGCACAAAGATACAAAATGGCACTGAGCCCTGGGAAGCCTCTTTCTACTTTCAAAATGATAGTAGGAGAGGGTGTTCAGAATCAGTTACGCGGTTTTTAGACCATCTATCTAAAATATTAGTTTTGTTATTATAAATGTGAGATCTTTACTAATGACCAACGGATTGATTATCTGTCAGTACTTTTTTTCTTTTTCTTTTTTTTTCAGTACTTTTTTTCTAATAAAAATTGAGTACAATTTTAACTCTTATGTAAATGTTTTTTTGGTAGCATAGTCTTTTTCTACATGCAGTTAATATGTGAGAAAAGGAATCTAATTTTCTTATAATCTCAATCTCTGTTTTGATTAGTTATAACTTAACAGAATACCATTACATATGAAATTAAAATCCATTTCCTATGATTCCATTGATTGAATTTATATCAATACTCAAGTTTATACCCAGTTGATATAATGCGACAGAACATCCCCTGAAGATTCAAGATCACCTAGGAAATCCTCTAACACTTGACACATATCTTGTAACTCTCTGAAAGAGTTTGAAGAAATTGACAAAGTTGTATAATAACCACATCAACAATAATAATGGCACTTTAAGGTTTGCAATACATTTTATAAATATTATCTCATTTAATCCTCAGAACAATGCTTCGGGGAAAAGTGCTATTATGACTTTATTTTATAGAGGAGGAAATTGAGGCAGACAGATCTTTTTTAGCTCTAGCTCTAGCTTTTAGCTTTAGCTCTAGGTTTGTATAACTGGACAATGACAAAACCATTATTTTCATGAATGGTGCAGTAGAGAGGTCTGGAGAACCTGGGTTCAATTAAAAACAGATTTTGGTATCACATATACAGAATAAATTGACTGATTCCTTTTTTCACCTCCAGGTCTTCTGGTAATGTGACCTAAGAGAGCATGGTTCAATGTGTGCATAAATTCAGCATTAGCTATATTTTTCACTTTAACCTGAGAATATAAACTCTTACCCTGATAACATTACTATGTAACTTGAATTACAGAACTCTGATGATTCCAGTTAGTTCTGTAATTCAAATTTCTTCCACTGTAAAATCGGAATAATAACAATACCTTCCTTCCAAGGTTACTGTGAAGATCAAATGGGATAATATTTGTAAAGTACTTAGTGTCTGGCATACAGGAGGTGATAAAATGCTTATTTCCTTCCCCCTATGTAAATATTTGTCAGCTAAGTGAAGGGGATAGAGTGTCAGGCCTGGAGTCTGGAAGACTCATCTTTGTTAGTCTAAATCTGGCTTCAGACACTTACTAGGGATGTGACCCTGGACAAGTCACTTAATTCTGTTTGCCTCAGTTTCCTCACCTGTAAATGAGCTGGAGAAGAAAATGGCACACTATTCTAGTACCTTCACCAAGAGAACCCCAAATGGGGTCCCAAAGAGTCAAACATGATTGAAACGATTGAACAACAAGAAGATGTAAATACTGGTTGATAATAGCAGTAGTAATAATAATTTAAGGAATCAGGTATTGAGAGCCATCCACATGTCTAATGACTGATATTCCATAGCAATGGCAAGAGGGTTGGTTTTGAGTAAGAGGACCTCGGTTCAAATCCCAGCTCTGCTACTTCCTACTGTGAGTCCTTGGGCATGTCTTTTAATGTTTCTAGGCTTCATTTTTCTCATCTGTGAAATGAGGGGGTTGGACTAAAGGGACTCTGAAGTTCCTTCTAGCTCTAAATCCATGATCCTGGGATTACTAAGCTATTTGCCTAGACTATGACCTTGACATTCATGAAGCACAAATCTAGGTCTCTAACTTGGGAAATGAGTTGGGCTTTACCCAAGTGGGAAATCTTTGAGCCTGTATTTCCATCAATCAATCATATTAGCAATTTATATTGAAAAGAGCCCTGAGACTGAGGGAGTATTTCAATATGGAATTTACTTGCTAAGGTTGAGTAACCTTTGTGAAATCATAACAGGAATTTTCCATGTTATTACCACTTAGCTTCCATAGAAACAAGCTACTGTTGTGATTGCTTGACTTTTTTTTTTTTTTTGGCACAGTTAAGCTCAAATCTCCAAAATTCAAGTGAGAAACCTGCTGAACAAACCAGGGATAATAAAGGGAGATTGAATCAGCAGAAAGTAATTTGGGAAGACATACATCACGACTTGGATTTCCTTAAATGAGGAGCCCAAGTTTTCATATGCATGAATAAGCTTCATTTGGAAACTTCATTAACTCTTTCATTGCCTGATACTCTGTGGGACTGAAAAGTTCCATTTCAGTGTCTGAGACAGCTTTTATGCTAGTATAATATTAACTGGAGTAATTTTTCTTTTAATATTTTAGACATCTGAATATTTGTCATAATGAGAAAGATTTTTGCAAAGCTATGAAAGGGAAAAACTGAGTTTGCCTCTACTGTGTATAGTTCAATATTCAAATTCCATTTTCCTATAGATAAAACTCAGATAGTAAATTATACTAAGAAGGAGTGGCAAGAGAAGGCAGTTTGATCCGGGGATTCAAAGGGACAGTGAATTGATTTGTAGGTCCATTGTCATGTTCTTGACAGAAATAATATATTAATAATAACATTATTGATTACTCTGTCCAGATAAGAGATTTTTATATTCCAAGATATCCAACTTTTGTTGGGGGTTCAAGGGCAGGATAATATACATTTAGCAGAAAGGCAGACAGCAAGATGGTCCAGGTAGTTTGCTAGATTGGATGTGAAGCATGCTCAATAGCCAGTCAGATACTCGGTTACACAATGGAATTGAGAACTAACTTAGGTTTCCTATCAGAATTTAGACTCATATGTTGGACATTCCACACAATCTCTTTGGGCCTGATTCATTTTCCCCATCTCAGAAATGAGGCTAGTTGATTAAATTTTCTCTTCTAGCTACAGTATACTCTGATTACATGATTTTTTTTTCCACATGGGATAAAGGCTTCATGTTGCCAATATGTTGGATTATAAAAATCAAGAACTTTGGGTTATAGTCTTGTTTCTGTCCGTAATTTGCTATATGACCTGGGATAGTCAATGAACTTCACTGGCCTCAGCTTTCTCTTATATAAAATGGTTGACGGGGGCGGGGGGGGGCAAGGAAGGGGGGAGTAGAGGAGGGGAAGAGATTGAAATAGATGGATCACTAAAGCTCCTTCCAATTCTAAATGTTATGATTCTAAAGTAGAGGTAGGCATGCTGACAGATATTAACAAGGCTGTGATTTGAACTAATAATTTCCTTTACTCCTACTTTCATGACACAGGATAAAAATATCCATCGTTTTTACAGCTTTGTTCTTATATACCATTTGATTTGCCACTTTCATATCGTTGAAGGGAAATCTACTGGGGAAAATGTGGACTACTCAGCAGTTTGATATTTTTTATCAGACCTATGGTTTTATTAGTGTGGCTAGTTCCTGGTGAGGCGTTTCCTTTTCCAAGGCATATTCATAACTGTTCTTACTTAGAGTCTTACTGAATTATCTCAAAGCACCAAAAGATTATGTGACTTACCCAGAGTCATGCATCTTGTGCCAAATGTGAATCTAGAATTCAGGTTCACTGACTCTCAGGGCACCAACTTTCTATCAATCATACCTTGCCATCTCTCAACAAATAGCATGTTTATAATAATATATGGCATTGATATAGCAAGTCTGAGATTTGTCAAAGTACTATGTATACGTTATTTATAATGACCTTGGACAAAGTGGAGGTATGACACCATCACTGAGGAAGTGAATGACTTCTTTGAGGGAATGAATCTCACAGTTCTCCCACCTAAAAGAAAAAAATTAAACAAAATGGTGAACAACGAAAGCATGTTACTTCTATTCTCATTCTCATTTCAAGTCTAAAAGTTCCAGCCAAACACAATAGAGTACAGTGGTGTTTCTCTCGAATAAAACATTCTTAGATTATAATCCATTATATTTACCTAATCTAAGCAAAAACCTTTATTTATCCTCTGTGAAAAAATTATTTAATCATAGTATGCTGGAGCTGAAAGAGAAAATCTCATCAATTAACATCATTTCTCAGAGGAGAAAATGAATCTGACCTTTTGTGGATTGCCCAAAATTTCTCTAAATTCTGGCAGAAAACCTAAATCAGTTCTCAATTCCTTTGAAAAGACCCTCTGATATCTGGCTGTTTCCTGACCATACCATGCTTCACATCTAAACCCAGGCATCTTAATCTACCTGGGCCATCTTGCCATCTGCTTTCCTGCCAAAGGTATATTCCCCTTGTTGTAAGGTAACCCAAATCACATCCCAAATCACATGCCACCTAATTTGGAGCCTACTATTAAGCCCCTTTATATCTGTCTTTATCCTAAACCCTGTAATTGCTTGTAACAGCTTAAAGGTGTAGTATTGGCTAAGAGACACCCAAGGCTTAGTCCGCTGCTCCCTTATCTTTCCCAGAGTTAGAACTTCCCTAAATCAATAAGCCTTGTCCCAGGATGCTGACCCAGCAGGGTCACCCACATCCTTCAGCCAGAGCATGACCCTGACCTGTTCCATGACCCCAGCCTCTTCAGGAAATTCCATTGCTCCTGTGCCCTCCACCTTGTGCCTTCCACCCTGTTCTCCGAAGGATCCTGGTTACATCATTGTACGCTTGAGCCATGTTTCCCAAATTAGCCCTGAGCTATGGATCCAACCAATGGCTGTTCTTGGCTTCTTTATGTCACTGCTTATGCTAGCTCCCCTCCCCAATTGTGATTTTTGACTTTATAAACCTTGCCTGTACCCCATCTCAGGGCTGCCTGATTTGAATGTATTCTCCAGGCAGTCTCGTGCTTGATCAATAAATCCACATTTATTAAATCCCAGATCTCAGCTTGATCTTATTCTCTTCACAATACTCTAACCCATCCCACTTCCCAACTCTCAATCTCCATCTCTTGTTTTGCTACAGTAACCAAATAAAGACTAACATTACTTTTGGAAAAGTCATGATAGTGGCCCTATGACCTATGACCAAATATCCTTTGCTCCTTTGACTTCCTACACCAAACTCTTTTCCTGGTCACTAATTTCCTTTATGTGATGCTTCTCCCTATGGTAATGAAATGATTTTTTTGAGGTCAGGATCATTTTTATTTTATATTCTTAGAGTTGAGAATAGTACCTGACACTTTGTTGTTTTTGCTGTTCAATTGTTTCAGTTGTGTCCAACTCTTTGTGACCCCACTTGAGGTTATGATTAAAAACTCACTTTCAGTTTTCTTGGTCAAGATAATGGAAGGGTTTGTCATTTCCATCTCCAGCTCATGTTACATATGAGGAAACTGAGGCAAATAGGATTAAGTGATTTGCCCAGGTTCATATAGCCAGTAAGTGTCAGAGGCCGGATTTGAACTGAATAACATGAGTTCTTTGGACTCTAGGTCTGGCCTTCTATCTACTGTGTCACCTAGCTTCCCCCCCCCCCCAAATAGATATTCCTTACCCTAAAAAAGGTATTATTGTTCTTCAATTGTGTCTAACCCTAGTAAGCTTGACAATTGTAAACTATTAATAGATGCTTTTAAAAAAATCATTAGTAATGGAATACTATTGTGCTATAAGAAACGAGGAGCATATGGACTTCATATTTACCTGGAGAGGCTCATACAAACTGATGCTGAGTGAAAATAGTAGAACCAGGAGAAATTTGTATACAATCAGAGACACAACATATGTGTGATGACCAACTATGATAGACTGGACTCTTCTCAGCAATGCAGTGATATAAGTCAATCCCAAAAGACTCATGATGGAGAGAGATGCCTACATCCAGAGAAAGAGCTAGAAAGAACTGAGTTTGAATCCTGATGGAAGCAAACTACTTGATCTTTTTCTTTTCATTGTTTGGTTTTATGTCCTCTTTACCATTTTCCTTTCCATCTAGTACAATCTGCCTTTGTAACCTGACTAATGTCTGATGTGAAAGTATTTGCAGATCCTATACTTGATTTTATGCCATCATGGGGTGGGGCAGGGGAGGGAGGGAAAGAAAAAAAAATCATTAATCCATTAGGTTCTCTACATGAGTAAACATTTAGACCATCCATTTCACTATGGATCATCTATAAAATCCCTATTACAGGGCTCTAAGGAATAAAAATCTGATTATTCATATACTACTGCTATGACCTTTATTTATGCTTTTTGTTTTTGTCCCAATTTAGTCGGCAATGGTCACCCAGCAATTCTCCTCATAGAAATCATCTAAACTTAGAACACTTTGCTTGAATTAGGAAAGGGAAATTGCTTCCTTTGCATATCTTCTTAATTAAATCTGCATTTCCTAACCTCTCAATGTTAATGACATTAATATTTATGCAAAATATACTTATATGTTATTACCAAGCAGTAATATTTAACAACTTGAATGATTGTCCTCTTCAATAAGTGTTCAAGGCCAAGCAAAATTCATTCAAACATCATGATTGGTACAAAAAGATGGGGGAAAATATTGAATTTTCTATGTTCCCCTTTTCCTGAAGAAAGACATAGTGACATAGGAGAAAGAGTGTTGGATTTAGAATCAGAGATCTGGGCTTCAGATTCTAGTTTTCTTTCTTATTTTATATGTGACTGGGCAAAAAAAAATTCACCTCCAATCCTGCTTCTAAATCTATAAAATAAGGAATGTGGAGATGATTTCTGAAGTCTTAACTTGTTTTCCTTCATTATTTTTACTTCATAGCTATCCATAAAGTACTCAAAATACAAACTCAAAATAAAAAAAAAATAAAGATTGTGCCTCTCTGGGGTTGACAGTACAAATTACAATAGAGTTGCACTATCAGGTTTATCTAATTAAAACTGATAAATCACAGATGTCAGAATGGGTAAGACAAATTCAGGGAATTTTTTTGTTTTTAAATTTTAGGAGATTATAGTCTAGACTGGTTAATTTAGCTGTGTAAGTGCCCAGGTCACCATGACACTTGGACAGAATAACATTAGCATGCTTAAGAATAATCAACTAAGAAAAAGTCAACACGCTGACTGAGATAGACAATTACTACAAAATTGATATGACTATGGCACTTTCCTTTATTACAACTAGATTGCCTGAAGCTGCTGGCTCTTTTTGGTTTGCTCTATAACAGTCATTTTCGTTTGTGAATACAGTCATACAACAAATAAGCACATGGCATTTATTTGTATACATGTACACATACACACATGCATACGTATGTATACACATGACTCAAGCCTAAATGTACAAAGACTTTTCCTTTCTCACAGTTGCTAGAAGAGAATGACTGAATAAATATCAGTGAAAGATTGTTATGGAATATTATTGGATACTAATGGAGGAATTATGAAAATGTTAGAAAAAAACTTGGAAAGATTTTGAATTGACACAGAGCAAAGAAAGCAGAATTAGGAAAGGGATATTTATAACTACAATAATGGAAATGAAGGCAGCATTAAATGGCAACCATATTCGGAGCTAATACGATGACCAATTTTGGTTCCAAAGGAAGCATGATGGGTGAGCATCCTTCTTTCCTTTCAATAATGAGGCAGGGGCCTGAAGGTTTATAATATTATATATTAGGTCAGCTGTATCAGATACTTTTGCTTCATTGTTTTTTTAGGGCAGTTTTTAAAATGTGGTAATGAAGAGCACTAGAGCTTGAACATAAAGCTAGGAAGTGATTTTAATATTAAACAAACATTAATAAAGCATTTTAAAAAGGGAAATGCAGTTTAAGTTAGACCTGACTGTTAAATATGTCACTATCAAAGTATTATAAATGGAATGAATATTTTATTTTTAAATTTTTCATCATAAAAATAGAATCAAGAGCCAAAATCTTTGTCAAAATTCTATGAAAATAAATACTAAACATGATAAAAGTAACCTTAAATTAATGGTATCATGATAAACTTGGGTATTGGAACACCCTGAGGACATGCTTCCCCTAACACATTAAGAACTGGACTAGGCTTCCCTTTTTATTATTTTTAATAGCATTAAATATAATTGAATTTGAAAATCCCACAAGATCAATTATCAATTTCTCCCTAATGAATTAGGGAAGCAGAATGCAACTGTAAATGAGAGTTAAAGCCATGGAAATCATGTAAATCACAATTTGTCCCTCCCGTTCAATACAGCAAGCATTTTTTTTTAAAGCACCTGTCATATGCAATGAATTGAGATAGAAAACAAGTTCCTGACCTGGATGAGCTTACAATCTACAGAGAACATGAAAAACCCAAATCTTCTCTCCTTTTGATGGACACGTACGGCAGAGAAAATTGAATAATGCTATTTTAATTCCTAAACCCTATCATGATGTTTTCTTATGAAGGTAGACCTCCCTCACATTAAGGGCACTTATTAAAAGGTAAACATACCCCTAAAAACAGAAATAAAAAAAAGGTTAAGTCCAAAAACATGTTGAGATCTTCCTTGAGAAAGACATTAGGTGAGGTATGGATGAGATCCTGATAGTAGAAGTCAGTAAAATATTTAGTTGATTGGATATATGTCTGAGTGAAAACAACTGAAAACATCTGGTGGAGAACATGGATGGAAGTTGGGGGTGAAGCATAGATATGATTCTCTGACATGGTCAGTTCCCCAATGCATAGTTTAAGATTGTTTATGAATAATACAACTTGACTTCAAAGTGTGCCCCCTCTCTCTACTATCAGTCCAGGATTACATTATTATCTGACCTCTAGATAGCATTTTAAAGGTAACAAAGTGCATGTATTATCTCCTCTGAGCCTCACATCAACCCTATGAAGTAGGAACTAGAAGTTAAATTTTGTGCATGAGGAAATACTTTTAAGGAAGTTAAGTGACTTACCCAACGTCACACAGCGGTAACTTCATGACCAGTGAGATTGGATCCTGGATCTTCACAACTCTAAGTTCAAAGACACTATAATGTCATACTGCCTCTAATCTAGGGGAGTAGAGAAAGAAACGGATGAGGTTCACATTCTCTTCTTCTTCCTTTAATCTATTTTTGCTTTCATCACCTGGCTAGCTCTATTGCAGCTTCAATTTTCCACCTCCCATCATTAGTGAAAACAATCTGACCGTAAGATTTCTTATTGTAACCAAAAGCATGAGGATATTTGTTTTTCCTCTTGACACATGGTATCTAGTTGCTATGACAATAAATAGCTCAGGGATTTTCTTCCTCAAATCTCCCTGAAAAATTGATTAAAACAATTTCTCATCCAAAGGGTTCTCATTTGTGGCCACTGTGTTAATTGTTTTGCCTTATGCTTGATATCTTACCTTCATGATCACCAATTATATGAGCTTAAAAAAAAACAAACTGTTGGGCCAGCAGGAAATTGGGGAAGTCATATACTGTACAAGCATATTTTAGGGATGCTAGAGATTGGGCTCATTTTTGGTTTTGGTGCATAATAAACAACAAATTACTTTTGATTCTCTTCCTTAAATAAAAATCTATGCTAGATTTGAAAGTCAGAGGAACCCAATTAATGAGTCAACACATTCCTACCATGTTCCAAGCACTGTGCTAGGCACTGGGGATAGAAATATAAAACTTCACTGACTTTAAGGAGCTTACATTCCCTCATAATTCAAATCATGGAACTGAGGCCTAGAGAGGTTAAACAGCTTTCTCAAGTTCCCAAGGTAGTCAATGTTAAAACCAGAATTTGTATTTAGTCCTCTGGAACTTCAGAATGCAATTGACATCTATTCAAAATTAAAAACCTAGAGAATGCTATAAAAAGAGATTCTTTTAAAAATATTGACATAATCTACCATGTAGTGAATTATTGATTGCTTCAATAAATATTCCAGACAATGTGATGTAGTAGAAGGAACAATTCATAAACAGAGGATATGGATTTGAATTTGGGTTCTACTGCTTGTCTTTGTGACCCTAGGAAAATAATTTTACCTCTCTGGGCCTCAGTTTCCATACCCAAAATGAGTCAATTAGAAGAAAGGTCATCTCCAGTTTCCTTCCAGCTCTGAGTCAGTGTTTGCATGGTTCATGAGACTTAACTGAAAGGCAAAAATGGTTTAAAAAATACCAAGGAAACTACTAGATATACTTAACCAAACAAAACAAAACATCTCTGATATTTCTGGAGCACAACACTATAAAGGTGAGTCTATTGGCATGGAAGTGGGAAAAGTGGGTTCTCTGCCTTTTATAGGAAACCTATTTGATCATGCATTAACTCCTGTGCTAAATGTGATTCCACATATGCTTAATGTAATCTCATTTCAAGACAGCTAATTTGCATGTGGGATAAATCCCAGGACCAGGAGACAATACAATCAATCCAAACCAAAATGCATTTATTAAGTACCTCGATATAATATATTAAATCTTCAGGATACAATTAATAAAAAATGTCAGTCCCTCTTTCTAAGGATCTTACAATTTAAAGGGTTCACTTAGGAGTCAGGAAGACCTGAGTTCAAAACTTGCCTCTGATGTGCACAGGCTGTGTGATCCTGGACAAATCACATGATTTCTCAGGGTCCCAGGAAACTCTCTCAGAGGAGAAGTTATAAGATAGTTGCCAGTCTGTCTTGGTGGAAGGAGTTTTCTTTCTAGGCAATATAGACACTAAAAAAGAATGATAATCAAATGCACTCCAAACCACTCTCCCAAAAAATTCCTTTGAGTTTATTTTTTCACCTCTGTCAACTCTTTCCAAATTTAGAGGTGACAGATTAGAAACTAAAGATAAAGTAAATATGTAGTTAATTGAGAATTGATCTGAACTTGAAGGTTACCAAGAAACTTTTCTCCTCCTCCCACTACCTCACCTTCTAGCTCTAAATCATCAACAAAAAAATTAGGAAAAAGCAATATCTTTAAAAAGCATTTTACCACTCCAATACTAAAGTCCAAAAGGAGAAATAAAGCAATTCTCTATGTCATAGAAATCTCATTTTTACTTTTGTCCTCTGAAATAGGGCATTATGAAATATTAACAGCTGCAAGCAAGACAAGAAAGCATAGTGTTATGTCAATACAGGGACCATTTCATCATCCTTATCCCAGTAATTCTAGCTTAAATAGCTTCCTTAGACAAACAATAAAAACTTTAGGAAAGAAGAGTTATAACTTTGGGGCTGACATATTAATCATCCTTTGACTCCTTGCACGATTATAGCTATTCCGCATTCTTGCTATAATCAAATACCTGACTTAATTGATATGTGATCTCATCATTGTTAGTGTTGCTTCTGATAAAACAAATCTCAGTTCATCCTGGTCTTCCCATGAAATATGTGAGTTTTAAAAATAGAGGATTCTTAAAATTAAACAAGGAAAGGAATTCAGAAGCCATGAAACTCAACCTCTTTATTTCATAAATGAGAAAACTTAGGCCTGGGAGGACTTGTTCAAGGTAAGATTTGAATATGGGTCAGTATTTGAATCCAGGTCCTTGGTCACCAAAAGCTTCTTTCCAGCATCACACTGCACACTGCTACTCTTGTCCATGTCCTTCCATAGATTCTCTATAGTAGGTCTACCCAACGTACTGGGGTACTTCTAGTTTTCTTAACAGTATGGAAATCAGTGTAGAATATTTGCAATGTATTCCATTGATATCCAGTACAGGTTAGCCATTTAACTGTGTACAACAAATGACTACAAAAGGTTCACATTGATAACCTTTTGTGGGTTTTAGGAAATTGTAGCACATTGTGACTGTACCTAAATCCTCCTCTGATGTCTGATCATAGTAATCCAGAGTTCTTGTAAATAATACCAGTGTAGCACAAGCTCTGAAGGATCCCACCAAGTCTGAAAAGTTTTCAAGTACAGTAAGTAATGCTATGGACCAGCTCAAACAAACAGGGAGGGTTCCAATTGCAATGCTAGTCACCTGTCGATGATTTTTTTTTTCATTTTAATTTTTGGTCCATAGTAACTCCTCACAAAGGCATTTATGGTCTTTATGAGTGAAAAGAATGACTAAGAGATGAAATCATGATTTTTTTTATAGCGGGGACATATTTAATAGTGCTTGTGAAAAGAATAGAATTCTAATTCTAAAACACTGGAAATCATGAGTTACTTTTTTATCTACCTTTCCCACTCTCCTTCTGTGACATTAAGATTGGTCTTACACATTGGTAGAATAAAGAGGCCTAATTTGATCTCCGCCCACACATAATCCGTCTTGAGTACTTAGCACAGTGTCTGGCACAGAGTAGGCATAATATAAATTCTTATTGTCTTTCTTTCTCTTCCTGTCTTCATACTTTTTCACTACTTGCCACCAAAACCTAGAATATTTTTCTTCCTCTTCTCATCCTCCTGGTATTTCTGGCTCTCTTCAAGGTCTTCCTTCTTCAGAAAGGAAAATTCCTCCCAGTTGTTAGTATCTCTTCAATCTGACATCTTTTCAATTACACAGATACTTTGCATTTACTGTATATTGTATTCCTCAGGAAGAAATTTTTTCATTGTCTACCCAGCACCTAGAACAGTGTCTTAACTGTGTGGTAGATATTTACTAAATCAGAACTTCAAATACAGTTAACCATTACTTAACAGTAATTTTAATATAATATTTTCTGAAGAGTTGAGGTTAGAAAGATTTGGACTTACAAAAGTACCATATCCTATTTCTACTTTCTGATGAAAACAAAATATTTCAGAAGCTTACCTCTTATTTGTGAGACATGAAAACCATTCTCACTGGTATGGCAAAGATAAATATGTAAAATGTGTAAAAATTCTCAGAGCTCTCAGATAATTCAAGCTGTAGACCTAATTTAATCTTCTGAATCCAGATTGGCGATTTTAAATGATTTTGATTGTTGGTACTCCCTACTGGCTTAGCATATGGCTTTGTTGGGTTTTCTTTTTGAAAAATAAGTAAACTTATCTCTAAAACTTATAAAGGCAACTTATATTAACATATGCGGTTATCTATTTAAAAAAGATAAAAAGTGTTTAGCAATTTACAATATTTGATTGAAATGATATTAAATTTAATACTTTTTAAACTATGTTTCATTGGAGGAAAATGAGTTTCCATAAACCAATGGTGACATCACAAAGTGGGTCTACATGCAAGGGAGAAAGAATGCATTTATCATAGGATCATAGGAGTTACAGTGTAAAAATCAATAGATCTAGTTAGAGAGGACCTGTGTTCAAGTCCTGCTCCTGCCAATTACTCTCTATAAAATTCTGGGCAATTCGTTTAACCTTTCTGTACCTTAGTTTACTCATAGTTTAGCACAGTGCCATATTTAATACTTTTTTTTATTGAGTCAGTAATTTATAAAATGGGGGATTGTTTGAAAGGGTCCATCCCATTATAAATCTTTTATGCTATGATCTATTCCAACCCTCTCTTTTTAAAGAAGAAAATGAGGCTGAAATATATAAAGGGGGTTGTTTAAGGTGATGTAGATAATAAGAAACACAAACAGAAATCAACCCCTCATCTGATTGACAACTTAGTGCCCTTTCAATTGCACAGTCTTCTCTCTATATTCCTATTTCTAAGGTACCATCCAGCTCAGAAGAAAGCCTGGATTATTTAGGTATGATTAAGTTTCCCTCCCACACAAAAAAGGAACTGACCTAAAATGAGGTTTGTACCTAGCAGGTGTTGGAGGTAGAGTCAAGAAATAGCAAATCTGCTAGGATTTTTGAAGTAGTTACACTAATTTTAATTTCAGTCCCTTATACTCATTTTCTCACTCCTCCCTTAGAGTTATATAATCATTTAATAACACAGTAATAAATATTACTGAGAGGCAGCTGGACATAGGGGCTAGAAAGCTGGCCTTACAGGAAGCCGTACAGTGACATCCCAGCTCTTACACACATTATGTGTCCCTGGGCATGTAACTTTGCCTATCAAGTGCCCTCAGAAGCTTTCTGGGACTGTAACTGGAAGAGAATTTGTTGCCCTCCATTAGGAGAGGGCATTTCCTTTCCTGAGTGTTCTCTATACCAATAAAATAATTGGTCTAGTCACTATCCCTTTCATTAATAAGTTTTAAGATAATACTCCTTGTAAAACCACTTTATTTACATTAGTTTATTGGATCCTTACAACTTCACTGCAAGCTAAATAGTATAAATTTCATTATTTCTCTTTTTTAGATAAGGAAAGTAAGACACAGAGAGTTTAATTACCTTTACTAGGGTCTTACAGCTATTAAATGGTAAGAAAGGATTTAATGCTAATTCTTCTGACTTACAGTCTATTTTTTCCCCTAGTTCATTACATAGCCTCCAGAATAAGTATATATCTTTCCACTCTTCTTTCCCTTTCTGTTGGGTACGTTTATTAGTCATCAATCATTGGATACCCAACAGCTACATTTAATGTAATGGCAGTTCTAGGCCCACACTGTGAAACCCAGACAGCTTGTATGTACTGCCTTAGCATTGCTCCCCAGATTCAGAGCAACAGAACTTGGTCTGGTGACTCAAGAAGTCTGTGATTTGTTTTAAAGATTTGATTATTGCTTTGTAAATGTAATATAATTTATAATATAACTTTAACATAATTTGACTACTATTTAATATAATTTTATCCTATGTATTTTATTTTATGCATTTTAAAATACTAGTCTGAGGGGGAGTTCATAGACTTCACCAGATTACCAAAGGGGTCCAATGATACAAATAAAAATCAATACTAGATCTAATCTCTATAAACAAACAAGAAAAACTAAAACAAAAACTTGGGCATCTTCTCCTGACCCAGATCTCTTTGAAAGCTAAATAGGCCTCCTTGAGGGAATAAAGAGGGACCAGAATACTTCTCAGAATCTTGAAACAATTATTTATTTATTTTACTTTGAAAGGTACAGGAGAGTTCATAATGACAGCAGATAAAAATGAAGCAAACAAATAATAAACATGTAGTAAATAACAAAAATGACCCAGCCTTCTAAAAAGATGAGTCTGGAGAAGATAATCATAGCTGATATTTACAGAGTATTTTAAGGTCTACCAAGTGCTTTATGTACCTTAGAAATGTCCTCAAGAGTCTGATCCATGCTCACATTTCTAGACTTTTTCATTCTACTTCTCTTAACACAATCTATGTTTTAGCCAGAGTAAAATATTAATTAGTTATTCCTTGATTTAATGTTCTAACCCCTACCTCCGTACATGAACACAGATACATGCCAAAAGTGAATGTTATCATCATCTCTACCATTTAGAATCCTCATTTTCTTGGTCTTAGGAGCTACCTCCTCCATGAAGCCTTTCCTGATTTCTTCCTTTCGGCCCTTTAGTTTAGCCCTTCTTCACATTTGTTTATCTTTGCGTGTCTGTTGCCTTTACACATGTTCACATGTTCTAGTTCACATACTTTGGGGATTAGACGTCTCCAAAGAAACAGGTCCAGTGAATGCTAAAACTAGCAGAATGTTGGCAATTTAAACACACATGATCTCTACCTTGTGGCTTCATTTGAAACTTTTCAGGCTAGGAGGAATGAGTGAGGACATTATTGACTCAGAGTCACTGGAGAGACAAGGATACAACTTCTCCAAAGGAAGACCTGGGTAAAATGGTCTTCAGGCTACAGCAAAAGGAGTAAAGGGATGAAAGAAGCCTTGAAAAGAATCTCTCATAACAGAGCACCTAGGTTCTGCCAGTCTATCATTATCTTCTCCCTTTCTGGCTGTGCCAAGCTACCATCATTCTGTCCAGTTCTCTGTGGGACCTCCTAGGACCTCCCCCCCTTCTCCACCCCACCACACACACACACACACACACACACACACACACACACACACACACACACTCACACCACATACACAAAACAGAGTTGCTTAAATAGGTAGAGAAGAGCTAGAGTTTTCTAGGGAGGGTCAGTGGTCTCCTTTAGGTAGGTCTTACTGACTCTCCACATTAATGACACCATTTCATTTTAATAGAAGATTATTCCCTGCATTCCCAGGAAGGTCAGAGGAAAGAAGAGGAATTAATGAGCTAGGAAGCTGGTAATTTCCAGTATAGAATGTTTCATATAAAAAGGGGGGAGGTGGGGTGCTGGGCATGAAGAGTAAACATGTGGAGAACAGAGAGAGAATTTTTGAAAAAGCTATACCCACAAAGACAGAGGTGTTCTGGACTACAGCAATCTTGTTAGTTTCAGTTAATATTATAAGCTTCTTGAGGGCAGGGATTGTGTCAATTTTGTCAGGTTATTTTAAGCCTCTAGCACAGTTTCTTGTGCATTGTACATCATCTTAAATGTATGTTGCATTAGATCATAGGCTTAGGGATGAAAGAAATGTGAGGGGTCATGGAATCCAACCCTTTCATTTTACAGATGAGAAAAATGAAACTCAGACTGTTTAAGATACTTACTGGGGTCTCATAGGCAATAAGTGCCAGTTGTGTCTGACTCTATGTAACCCCATTTGGGGTTTTACTGGATTTCCTTCTCTAGCTCATTTTATAGATGAGGAAACTGAAGCAAAGAGGGTTAAATGACTTGCCCAGGGTCACACAGCTACCAAGAGTCTCAAGTCAAATTTGAACTCAGGTCTTCCTGACTCCAGGCTTAGTACTTTATCCATTGCATCACCTAGCTGCCAATAAGTGTCTGAGGTAGATATAAAATTATGATTTCTTATAATGAAGCTATTCTTACTAAATGTATGACCTTGGGCAAAGAAATTCCCATCATTGGGCCTCAGTTTCCTCATTGATGAAATGAAGGGTTGAACTGGATTTCCTTAAGTTTCTTGTTAGCAAAGGCTTTAATAATCTTCTATTAAAATGAAATGGTGTCATTAAGCAGGTAGTATAAATCCCTTCTGCAAATAATGTCTTAAATTCGCTCTTTAGCTTCTGTTGCCCTTATCAAATACCTTGGAACAATCCCAAAGTACATATTACTTTCAGATTCTATGAATAGGTAATGAAATAATTATAAAGTAATTTGCCAAAATGTAAAGACATTTAGTGCTTCCTCCTGGGGAGTGATCTGCTCTCTCAGAGAAAGTTCATTTCTTCTACCAAAGCACCAGAGTATTGTCTCCAAAATGACCTTCCTGGGAATGCAGGAAAGAGTTAAATTCTAAACAGGGGAGAGCACATTATTTTTCTGCACACGTACAATTCAGGTTGGCCAATCAAAGCCAAAGCCTCATTCTCACAGTAGCAGCTATTGGTGGAAACAGACTGAAAGTCGGCTGGACTGCACCAGGGGAGAAGGGATCCCTAATCTTCTATGCAGAAGAACCAATACCCAGAAAAGGTCATTTAGGAAGTATACTATGATGCGTTGGAGAAGAAAATGAATCTTCTTTGGGAGAGCAGGTACCTCCGCAGAAGTAAGCAGTAATAGTTTTGGGGAATTAGGAAAGATCTCATATAGAAGAGGACATTAGCTGAACTCTGAAGGTAACTAAGAGGAAAAGTTTAGGAAGGAATACTTTCCAGGCATCTTGAAGCATAAAATAATTTTTTGTCATAGCAAAGAGTCAGAAACAAAGTGAATACCTGTCAACTGGAGAATAGCTAAACAAATTGTAGTACATAAATGTAAATGAAATTGGACCAAATAAATGATGAATGTGATAAATAAATAGAAGCTTGGAAAGATTTATATGAACTGCTGCAGAGTGAAGTAAGTAGAGCTAAGAAAACAATGTAAACAATGACTATAACACTGGAAATAGAAAGAACAACCATGCACACACATCAAAAATGAATGTTGTAGGGGACAGCTAGCTGGCTCAGTGAATACAGCAGTGGCCCTGGAGTCAGGAGGACCTGAGCTCAAATCTGGCCTCAGAAACTTAACACTTACTAGCCATGTGACCTTGGGCAAGTGACTTAACCCCAATTGCTCTGCCTTCCCCCCTTCAAAAAAAAAAAAGCAAAAAAAAGTATTGCAAAATTATAAAGAACAAACAGGGCTCAAAAGAAAATATGGAGGATATTTCCAACTCATTCTTTTAAAGAGTTGGGAGGTCCACAAGTATTGTACACTGAATATATATTTTGGACCTTTTTAATGAATTAATAAGTTATAATGATTTTTTCCATTTTTTTCTTTAAAATACTATTTGTTTTATGAGATGGCTCTATGGGAGAGGGAGGAACATGGGGGAAACTGGTAATGTTGTGAATGAAGAATAGAAAGATGTTTAGTTTTGGTGGATAGTACAGACTGATGTTGAATAAGCTTGGAAAGGCAGTTTATTATGTACTGATTATCAGACTGTCACAGGCAAAAGGGGTACAAGGATTAAACTGATCTCATACTAGTGTTTGTGTTCTGCCCTTCATCAATCCTTCCTAAATGAATCTGTGTACCTTATGCACAATAGGGAACTTGGGTCATAGGTCTGTATGGGTTCTCAGGGGAGTGTGGTTTCATTCATTCACCACCCTGATGGTGTGTGAGTACAACTAATAGTGGAAGAGCCAAGAAGATATAGGATCAACAAGTGATGAAGCTTGGACTAAAGACTGAAGCTTTACTCATATGAGATCTCACTTTGCTTAGAAGAAAGGATAGTGGAAGAAGTTACCTAGTATCTGACAATTGTCTCAGTATACATTAATACCCTTATAGTGGATGGAAATGGTACCTAACTGAATTGTTTATATCAGCAGGCATCGCAGGATACTTTAATATAGGATTTCTTTTTTTTTTTTTTTTGGTTTTTGGAGAGGAATTGGGGTTAAGTAACTTGCCCAAGGCCACACGGCTAGGTTTTTGTTTGTGTGTGCATTAAGTGTCTGAGGCCGGATACGAACTCAGGTCATTCTGACTCCAGGGCTGACGCTCTACTCACTGCGCCACCTAGCTGCCCCAATACAGGATTTCTTAACTTCTTTTTTTGCATGTCATTGAAATCTATTGAAGTCTATGGCCCCTTTCTCATACTAATGTTTTTAAATGCATACAATAAAATGAATAGGATTACAAAGGAAAACGTTTATATTAATTTATTTTGTTAAGTTCATGAAAGCCAGGTTAAGAATCTGTGTATCAGCAAATTTTTAAATATGTAGAAAATAGAATCACAGGGTGTGATGCTGGGAGGGTCAAAGAAGCTCAACTATTCCAGTTTCATCATTTTACATACAAAGAAACTAAGACCTTGGGAATGTATATGACTTGTCATTCTTCATAAAGGATGTAAACAGGAGAGCCAGGATGTAAAACCATGTCCTTGGGCTCCAAAACTAAGGATTGCTCCACTTCATCCCAATGTTTAAGACATTCAGTCTGACCCTGGATTAATACCATCAAGTGCCCAATACATTATACATTTCTTCCTTGAAATGTTTATAGAAGTTCTGTTGATATACTTATTTTGAAAATATGGAGTTACTTAAGGACTGTGACAAAAAGATCTTACCTTTATGTGTATTCATTTACCCTTTGAACTTCTCTTCCAATACCAATAAATCAGGTTTCCCACAAATTTCTCTACCTTATACATACTCTTTGGGGAGCCACTGGGGGAGAATCACATTATATAGTCATCATCCAAACAAATGGGGGTGGGGGCAGGGAAACTTTTTGTTTGAGTTCACCTAATAATTGAGAGCAATTGTGGCTAGGACTAGTAAACTTGGATGCCTACTATGCCCATATTGTCTGAATAGCAATTCTTGACTGACACATTCTTGACTTTGTGGCCCTTTTGCCTATATTGTTATGGTACTCTTATAGCCATAATAGTGTCCAGGAGAGGCTTATATGACTACTGATTTGGAATCAAGTGGTATCTACAAGCAGCAGGAAAGATGGGAGAATGCTCCTGAAGAAGGTTACAGCATTGGAACACTGTACAGAAAGGCAAGGAAGCATAGCAGCCATCTATAGCACATCTACATTTCTCCTCCAGCTTCACTTCTGACTTGACCACCATACCTCTTCATCCTTGGACTTCTATTATTGGCCAAGGTCTTCTCACCTTGCAATATCCATATTGACTACCTTCCCCTTTTACTGCATTCCTTCTGGGCCCTTCATTTTGGGGACAATTCCAAAATGACCATGCTTTATTCCCCTCCTAGTTATACTTCTGACTCTCTAGGCTTTGCCACCATGATCTTGAATGGGTACCTTCCTGGCTCTTCCCTTCCTGATTTTAGGTCTCTTTTATGTGTTGTGTTTCCCCTAAAATTAGAATGTAAGCTTTTTGAGGGCAGGGACTTTCTTTTTTTTTTTTTTTTTTGCTTTTCTTTCCATCCCCAACACTTAATGCCTAGTCCATTTAAAATACTTTATAAATGCTTATTTTTTTTAAATTTTAAACAAATGCTTTATTAACTTCTGTTTTATATCATTCATTTCTGCCAGATTTTGAGTTACAATTTTCCCCCATTTTTCCCCTACCCACCTCCCCAAAATAACAGTCCTACAAGATATCCCCTCATCCAATCTGCTCTCTCCCATACCTTTTTCCATACCCCCTTAGACTTTTCCATTAGAGCAAGATGGATCTCTGTGCCACAATGATTGCACATCTTATCTCTCTATTACAAGCAAAAGAGTATTAATAATAGTATTTATATATATTTGAAACATTTAATGTTATGACCTCGAATTTCAGATCCATTTCCTTCCTCCCTTGTCACCCATTCCCTCTTGGTAGATAAGTAATTCAGTATATGTTGTACATGTCTAGCTATGCAAAACATTATCATAGTAGATATATTGTACAAGGCTGCTTATAATTCCCTCCCACTCATCCCACCCCCCACCTGGTCCATTCCCTACATGATCCTGTCCCTCTTCTATAGTGGGTACTTCCAACCTCCCCTCCCCCCAAGGATGCCCTCCCATCCATCATCCCTCCTCTCATCCCCCTTCCCCCTATCCTGCTGCAGGTTGAGATATCCCATTTAGTATGTATGTCATTTTCTCCCTGAACCAAATTCAATGTGAATGTGGTTTTGCCTTTTTACCCTTCTTTATTCTCCCCCTCCTTTGCAACCACTTCCCCTTGCTTCTTCTACATGGGATAGTTTACCCTACCCTGTCTCTCCCCATCTCCTCTTGCCACTTTCCTCTTTCACCTCATAATTTCATCCGTTTAGTATTCTCCCTTCCCAAAAAATTCAACCTATGCCCTCTATCCATATATAACTGTAACCTTATACACACACATTCACATATGTATTCATATGACCACACCCCCTTCTTCCATTATTTTCATAGTGAGAAAGATATCATCAGTCACAGTTATTGCTTTTCCATATAGGAATGTAAAGAATCCAACTTTGATAAATTACTTTTGATTTCTTTTCCTTGATTACCTTCTCAGGCATCTCTTCCTTCTTGTGTCTGGATGTCAAATTTTCTATTCAATTCTGTTTTTTTCCTCAAGAATGCTTGAAAGTCCTCTATTCCACTGAATGACCATATTTTCCCCTGAAACAAAATACTCAGTTTTGCTGGGTAGGTGACCCTTGGGTTCAATCCCAGCTCTTTTGCCCTCTGGAATATCATATTCCATGCCCTTCGATCCCTCAGTGTAGAAGCTGCCAGGTCCTGGGCTATTCTGATTGTGTTTCCACAATATTGAAATTGTTTCTTCCTGGCTGCTTGGAGTATTTTCTCCTTGATCTGGGGGTTCTGGAACCTGGCTATGATATTCCTGGGAGTTTTCTTTTTGGGATCTTTTTCAGGAGGTGATCAGTGGATTCTTTCAACCTCTATTTTGCCCTCTGGATCTAAAACATCAGGGCAATTTTCCTTGAGAATTTCTTGAAGGGTGATTTCTAGGTTCTTTCTTTGATCATGGCTTTCAGGTAGTCCAATAATTTTTAAATTGTCTCTCCTGGATCTATTTTCCAGGTCAGTGGTTTTTCCCATGAGATATTTCACATTGCCTTCTAATCTTTCATTTGTTTGGATCTGCTTAACAGCATCTTGATTTCTCATAAAGTCATTAGCTTCCATTTGCTCCAGTCTAACTCTGAAGGAATGAATCTTCCTCAGTGAACTTTTGAGATTCTTTTTCCATGTGGCAAATTTGACTTTTTAAGGCATTCTTCTCCTCATTGCCCTTTTGGGCCTCCTTTGCCATTTGAGTTAGTCTATTTTTTAAGGTGCTGTTTTCCTCAGTCAGGCTGTTTACCCTCATTTCATACTTTTCCTGCATCCTTCTCATTTCTCTTTCCAATTTTTCCTCCACTTCTCTTATTTGATTTTTAAAGTCCTTCTTAAGGTCCTCTATGGCCTGCAACCTGCTCATGTTTTCCCCTGGGGCTTTTGGAGCAAGACTTCTGACCTCACAGTTCTTTTCCGGCTCTATGCCCCCAAAATAGGAATCTAGGGTTGCATTTTTCTGTTTCCTTTGCCTTGGCATGTTGCCGCTTAATTACTTGACTTTTGGGCTTGTTGGCACACTATGGCTTTAAGGCCAGATAGAGGAATTTTCGTCCCGAATGTGTGGGGGGGCAACTTCTGTTTCTGGCAAGCTGTAAACCCACCCACGACTTCCACCTTAGATCACAATCCAGATCCAGGGAGGTTAAAGCAAGAGTGATTACCCCCCAAGACTGATTGCTGTATCTCCCCACGATTTGCAGGCTGGGAGCTGGAAATGCTTCTGAAAACTACCAAATGGCTTGTCTCCTCAGTGGTTTCTAGCCCCCAGGGGAGGGAGCCGACGCATTCCCTAAATATCAGTCCCAAAGTCCATAGGATACTAACCTCTTACTTTGTCCTAGGCATGTCTATGTTGATAATTCTGCAGTTGCCACAGCTCCTGGTGTTCTGGGGTTCCTCCAGCCGGCTGCTGGCCCTGCCACCCTGGGGCTAAAACCTCGGCTCATGCGGACCTGGGCTCGGCTCGGCTCCCTGCGCTCTGCGAACTGCGGGCTGCCAGGTCCCAGACCACTGCGCTGGTCCTTCCTGCAGGGCTGCTGGGCTGTCATCAGCGGGAGGTTAGCTTCTCTGTGTCGTTCTGTGGGTGCTGGGGCTCCAGAAGTTGTTCAGAGTCCCCTTTTGCATAGTTTGGGGGGAATCTGGGGGCAGAGTGGCTTGGATGAGCTGTTCCTACTCTGCCATCTTCTATAAATGCTTATTGTATTGTCTTCAAACACATGATGCATTCCTGAACAACAATCTCCTCAACAATGCCCCCAATAAGTAGTTACCCAACTTTTACTTGAAGAACTCTACTGAGGAGGACTCCATTGTTCTTTAAGGTGAGCCATTTCATTTTCTTAATAGATTTATTAGGAAGTTCGTCATTACATAAAGTGGGAATATACCTTTCTAGCTTCTACCCATTGCCTCTAGTTCTCTCCTCTAAGGAGAAGTAGAATAAACTTATTATCTCTTCAATGTGATTGCTCTTCAGATGTTTGAATATTTCTATCATACGTCTTCCTACCTTCAAGTCTTCTCTTCTCTGGGCTAACCATTCCTAGTTTACATTGTCTCACACTGCCCTGCAGTTGTAGTCATATACTCCTTCTCACCTCTCTTTCAAGCATGAGCACCAAAATCAAATCCATACTTCCATTTCTACTGGAAAGGAATTGTTAATCTATTCATCTACAGTACCATCCACTGGTCCTATGACTTTCTAAACGAAAATACACCTCTCCAGCTTTTACATCTCTCTATGTCTGATCTTCATCAATTAGAATGTTAGCTTCTTGAGGGGGTCTCACATTCTTATTTGCATCTTGAATGCATAGCACAGTTCTTTGTCCAAAACAATATTTCATTTTTTCACTTGTTTATTCTCCCACATGTTTAATCTATAGTCAAGTCACATCTAATCTTCCTTTGCAACATCTTTCTTGCAACATCTCTACCACTGTGGTGCTGGCCCTAGCCTTCTCCTTGGCCTCTCTGCTTCAGATCTCTCCCTACTCCAGTAAATCCTGATTCAGCTGTTACAATTATCTTCCTAAATATCAGGTCTAACCATGTCACTCCCCAGTTCAAGACATTTCTAGTGGCTCCTGCCTCCAAGATCAAATATAAAAGCTTTTGTTTGGCTTTTAAAGCCTTTCATTATCTGGACCATTCCTATCATTTCATTCTTCTTTAAGATTACTGTCCTCCATATACTTTGGGATATGATAACACTGGTCTTTGGTGTTCCTTGAACAAGATACTCTATCTTTTCATGTCTGTTTTGACTGACTACTGTATTTCCTAGTTTCCTTCACATTTCAGCTAATGTTCTACCTCCTACAAGAAGTCTTTTCTAGTCCCCCTTAATACTAGTGCCTTTCCTCTGAGAATATCACACATTTATCTGTTATATCTCATTTATATATAGCTATTTGTGTTGTCTCCCCCAATATCTTGTGAGCTTGAGGCAACAACTATTTTTGCCTTTCTTTATATCCATGGCACTTAGTAAAGTATTTTCTATGAACCTTAATTAAAAAAAAAAGACAGATGGGGTCAGCAGCCAACAAAATAATCAAAAGATCTATAGTTACAGGGAAAAGATGTGTATTTTTTTCCTGCCGTAAACTAATTAATTTCTGGGGTTGGAGATGATTATAAACATATTCCAATAAATGAATGACTAAACAAATAAATAAAAAAGCATTTATTGGGTGTTTACAATGTGTTCACCATTAAAAAAAACCTGTGAGTACTGCTTTCAAGAATTTTCTATTGTAATTATGGTGTATGGGGTGCTCAGGGATAACCATTATCTCTGGTGTGAGGACTTGTCAAGCCCTTTTCCATCTACAAACAACAAGCCCTGTGGGCAGCTGTGGTTGTGAGGCAGAGCCTTAGAAACTTTCATCTCATGGACAGTGTGGGGGTCTGATGGCTGAGGAAGAAAAGACTGAAAGACCTCCCATGGTTGAGTGTGGGGAGAAGCATCTAGCTCCTACCTGGTGAGTGCAGTAGCAGAGAGGCAGGGATCCTGTTGGATGTGGGCACCTCCAGGAGAGCAGAGTCACTGGTTTCAGTTACAGGGAAGAGGGGACAGTTCTAATTTGCATTTACCTGAAGGACTTCAAGGAGTAAGATCATTTGCAGGACAGTGTGATTAAGGAACCTAGCCATGGCTTAGGAGTGGAGAGGAGAGCCCAAGGTTGAGTCCCAGGACAGATCTCAGAAAATAACAGTAAAAAGGACCTGAGGCTCAGGGCATTATTCCTCATACCTAGGGACCAGGACTTGATCACATCAATAGCTGCAAAAAATTAAAAAAAAATAAATGAAAATAAGTTTTAAAAATGGAGAAAGAACCTAACATTGATAACCACCAGGGGATAGAAAAGATCTGGGATCAAATTCAGAGGAAGATAATGGAGCTAAAAAAAAAAAATTCCTTTTTCAAAGAGAAATGTGAAATGGTCCCAAGAACAACAAAAAAAAAGATTTCTCCAAAGAACCTAAAGAGGACTTTAAAAATCAAATAAGAGAGACCAAGAAAAATTAGAAAAAAATTAAGAGAAATCAAAGAAAATTATAAAAAGAAAGTCAACAAACTTGAAAAAGAGAAACAAAAACTTAAGGAAAAAAATAATTCCTTGAAAACTAGAATTGGGTAAAGGAAAACTAATAATGTTCTAAGGCAATAAGAAATAAGAAAGCAAAATCAAAAGAATGAATAAAATATAAGAGGATATTAAACATCTCATCAGAAAAATGAGTGATCTGGAGAACAGATTGAGGAGAGATAACATAGGAATAGTCAAACTGCCTGAAAATTATGATAAAAATGAATCTTGATACAATATTACAAGAAATTATCAAGGAAAATTGCCCTGAAGTTCTAAAACAAGAAGGCAAAGCAGAAATAGAAAAAGAAATCCATTGATCACCACCTGAAAGAAATCCCAGAAGGGAAACTTATAGGAATATCTTAGTCAAGCTTCAAAGGTCCCAGGTCAAGGAGAAAATACTGGAAGCAACAAGAAAAAAAAATACCATGGAGCTACAATGAGGATTAGCCAAGGCCTAGCAACTACTATGTTGAAGGACTACAGGTCTTGAAATACTGTATTTCATAGAGCAAAAGAATTGGGCTTATGACCAAGGGTAACTTACCAAATAAAGTCAAGTATAATATTAATGAAAAAAATGAACATTTAATGAACTGTAAGACTTTCAGGTATTTGTAAAAAAAAAAAAAAAACACAGTAGAACTTGATGGGAAATTTGACATATAACATCCAGGAGAAATCTAAAGTAAACTTTAAGGACCAGTTATAAGGAACTCAATAGGGTCAAATCATTTGCTTCTCATTTGTGAAAATATCAATTCTACTACAACATTTTTGTTTGAGTACTTTGAAAGAAAGGCTTGGGTTGAGCTGATTCGGATGATTTAAAAAATAAAACTGTGCAGGGAGAGATAAAAAAGGGATTACCTCATAAAAATGAGGCAAAAAAGGAACAACTGATACAGAAGAAGCTCGCAGGGGTGAGGGAGGATAGTGCTGAAACCTTACTCTCATTAGGAATGAGTTAAAGATACACACACACACACACACACACACACACATGCATAGACATGTATATGTATAAAAGTCTTTTATATTCAGAAAGAGAGAGCAAAGGGATAAGGTAGGGGGAGAGGATAAGGGATGGGTTTTTGGAGGGATGGGTAGGTTAAAAAACAGGAGGACAAGGGAGTGGGTAGGTGGGTAGAAATAAAGTGGAGGAGTGAGAAAGGATAGAAATAGGGTGAGAAGGATAGTGAGGAAAAAATAGGAAGGAAGAAAATATACAACAAGCATATAGCTTAGATTGTGAATGAGATAAATTAACCCATAAAAAACTGATAGAAGATTAAAATTCTGAATCAAAGAATATGTTGCATTCAGGAAATGCTATAAAAATGAGAAACACACAAACCTAAAATAAATGTCAGAAGTAGGTATAAAAAAAGCAGGAGTAGAAATCAGGATTTCAGGCAAAGTTAAAGCTAAAATAGATTTAATCAAGACAGAAAAATAAGGAAGCTAGATAACGTGGCATCCATATTATTCAATATAATTTTAGACAATTTAAAATAACTAGACAGTATAAAATGCCTGAGAATATACCTACCAAAACAGACACAGAAAGTATATGCACATATAAACAAAAAACACATTTTATACAAATAAACGTAGATCTAAATAATTGAAATAACATTTATTGTTCATGGGCAAAGTCAATAAAATAAAATAAAAGACAATTTTAACTAATCCATCTATAATGGCATTTCAATAACATTTCTAAAAATATCTTATAAAACCTATATAGCCAAGAATAGGAGGAATGCATAAAACTGGAGGAAAAATTTCATAGACAATCTTTAGAGATGGAATGTGATTGGAGTGGAATATTGCTGTGGTGTAGGAAATGATGAGCTAGTTGAATTAGAAATACTTGGAAAGATTTGGGCTTGTGAAAGAAGATGTTATCCACCTTCAGAGAAATAACGACAAGCAGAAATAAACACAGTATGTTATTACATATATGTGTATGGATTCTTAAGTATGTGTGTTTATAGATATCTATATATGTGTGCATACATACGTAGTACATGTATATATACCTTTGTGTATATATCTATATCTATCCATCTATTTATATCTCTATGCTTAATTGTAGATTTCTTTGGGAGGAGAGAGGGAAGAAAAAGTTAAAAGTGAACAGCAGAGAACAAAAGAAAACCTAAAAGGAAGCAAATAAGAGATGAGGAGCTTTAAAAACAGTGTAGTATTTGTTATATATGTTTTCTTGAAATAGAAATGTATTACTTTATATTGAATCCTCTCGTGTTCTGCTGTGTATATAGCAATGTTTTTTTTCTTTTTATTTTATTGTACTTAAGTTTAAAATACATTTTAAAACTTAAAAAAAAAAACATTTTTAAATGCTTCACCTGACCTAGAACTGTTTACCATGGCGTTCAACACACACACACACACACACACACACACACACACACACAACTTTAGTGAAGATTTTTCCACTCACCACTGGTACATGGAATGTATGTATGCTTAAATCCAATAGACCTGAAAGACAAATGGCTCTTGTTGCAAGAGTACTCAGCTTCCAAATAGCACCACCGAGTTAAACAAGACTGGCAAATGAAAGTAACTTATAAGAATCAGAGCTAAATACACACTTTTCTGAAGTGGTCACAGTTTTGAGGATCGATGTGAAGCTGACATAGGTTTCATAATCAAATCGAATCTGGTCAACATGCTTGTACATCTCCCAAAGGGTGTGAATAACAGGCTCATGACAATGCCATTGTAATGTCAAAAAAAGTGTAATCAAATCGTTTTCAGGGAGAGTGGCCCCACCATGATGAGGTCAAAGAAAAATTTTATGAGGACCTTAAGACTGTCATCATAAAGGTGCTGAAAGAAGACAAACTCACCATTATGAGTGACTTTAATGTTATAGTGGGTACAGACTATCAGATACAGCAGGAATGGAGAGGAATGGAGTCAGAAACAGCAACAGCAACAGTCGCTTTAAAGATTTATGTGTCTCATGACCTTCTCATCACCAAAACTGTCTTCTGTTTACCTAAATTCAACCCTTTCCACAAGCACTGACATTTAAAAGAATTTGTCATTGTAAGGAGAAGAGATAGGGTGTGAAAGTGACAAAAGCAATGTGTAGTGCAGAATGTTAGACCAATCACAGACATCCTCTCCAAGCAAATCATTCACATTGAACAAAAGCAGCACCCCCAAGGCAAGACAAGCAGAAAACTCAACTTTACCTGATTGGAGCACTTCTCCATGCTTGAACAGTTAGTGACTCAGAGGGAAAGCTTAGCTAACACATGGTTGGCAACAATGAAGCAGAAAAGGAACAGGCAGCTTTCAAAGAAGCGGTAAATACACTGATTTTGCTTCTCTGGGCCAGAACACTTTCACACATCTGGATTGGTTTTCCAAAAATGATAGCGTAATTCAGGAAGTACTAAATGAGAAATAAGAACTCCATGAGTTTTACTAGCAAGACAGTTTGTCTGTCTCTTAAGAAGGCAATGCTTAACTCCATCAATGGTAAAGTGTAAGTTAAGCTTACGGAGAAACAGTTTTCTTAGCTCAAAAAAAGGCAGATGAGATTCAGTTTTACACTGAGAGTAACAATCCAAAGTGCTTTTACAATGCCCTAAAGTTAATTGATGGGCCAAAGACTTTTGGTGCATCTCAACTGCTTAGTGCTGATGGCACCAAACTGATTAGTGATAAGGACATGGTCCTGAAGAGACGGGCTGAACACTTTCATAGAACTCTCAACAGGTCATCATCAATAAATGCAGGTTGAAGTCAATCCCTCTATAGTAAAATGTTTTTAAAAATTATTTATTTATTTGTTTTTGGCTTTCAACATTCACTTTTATAAAATTTTGAGCTTTACATTCTCTCCCTCCTTTGTCCCTCCTCCTGTACCCAAAAGAGAATACAATCTGATACAGGCTATACATGCACAATCATATTAAATGCATTTCCATGTTAGTCATGTTGTAAAGAAGAATCAGAACCAAAGGGAAAAACCATAAGAAAGAGGAAACAAAGAAAAAAGAGCCAATAGCATGCTTCAATACGCTTTGAGACTTCATAGTTCTTTCTCTGGATGTGTATAGCATTTTCCATCATGAGTCTTTTGGAACTGTCTTAGATCAATGCGTTACTGAGAAGAGCTAAGTTTATCAAAGTTGGTCATCACACAGTGTTGCAGTTTCTGTGTACAATGTTCTCCTGGTTCTTCTCACTTCCCTTAACATTAGTTCATTTAAGTCTTTCCATGTTTTTCGGAAGTCTACTTGCTCATCATTTCTTATGGAACAATAGTATTCCATTACATTCATATACTGCAATATGTTCAGTCATTTCCTAGTTGATGTGCATCCCCTCAATTTCCAATTCTTGGCTACCACAAAGAGCTGCTATAAATAGCTTTGTACATGTGGGTCCTACTCCCATTTATGATCTCTTTGGGATATAGATCAAGAAGTGATATTTCTGGATAAAAGCGTATGTACAGTTTTAGAGTCCTTTGGGAATAGTTCCAAATGGCTCTCCAGAATGGTTAGATCCATTCACAGCTCCACCAACAATGCATTAGTGTTTCAATTTTCCTACCTTTTCTTCAACATTTATCATTTTCCTGTTTTTTTATGTTAGCCAATCTGTTAGGTATGATGTGGTACCTCAGAGTTGTTTTTATTTGCATTTCTCAAATCAATAATGGTTTAGAAGGTTTTTGAATATGACTATAGATAGCTTTAATTTCTTTACCTGAAAACTGCCTGTTCAAATCCTTTGACCATTTTTCAATTGGAAAATGACTTGTATTATTATAAATTTTACTCAGTTTTCTATATATTTTAAAATGAGGTCTTTATCAGAGACACTGGCTATAAAAATGCTTCCCAGCTTTCTATTTCCCTTCTAATCTTTGTTGCAATGATTTTTTTAAGCAAAACATTTTAAATTTAATGTAATAAAAATTATCCATTTTGCACTTCATAAGGTTGTCTCTCTCTTCTTCAGCCACAAATTCTTCCATTCTCCGTAAATCTGACAGGTAAACTATTCTTTACTCTCCTAATTTGCTTATAGTATCACCTTTTATATCTAAATTGTATACCCATTTTAACTTTATTTTAGTATGTGGTATGAGATGTTGGTCTATGCCTAGTTTCTGCCTTACTATTTTCCAATTTTCCCAGCAGTTTTTGTTAAAGAGTTCTATGCTTATGTACCTAACCTATTCCACTGATCCGCCACTCTATTTCTTAGCCAGTACCAGTTAATTTTCATGATTGCTGCTTTATTACACAATTTAAGATCTGATGTGACTATTGCATCTCTTTTCATTATTTCCATCGATATTTTGGATCTTTTATTCTTCCAAATGAATTTTTTCCATTATTTTTTCTAGCTCTATAAAATAAATCTTGGTATGGCACTGAATAAGTAAATTATTTTGGGTAGTGTTGTCATTTTTACTATATTAGCACAGCCTAAGCATGAGCAAACTGATATTTTCCCAAATATTTAGATCTGACTTTATTTGTGTGAAAAGTGTTTTGTAATTGTGTTCGTATAGTTCCTAGTTTTGTCCTGGCAGGTAAGCTCCCAAATATTTTATAATATCTACACTAACTTTAAAAGGAATTTCTCTTTCTATCTCTTGCTATTGGGCTTTGTTAGCAATACATAAAAATGCCAATGATTTGTGTGTGCAATGATTTTCAACTATAATTGTTTATTATTTCTCATGCATTTAACAGAATATTTTCATCAATATTTTCAGATGCCTTCAATGAAGATGAAGACAGCTACCACACTGATGATAAATTATTTAACTTGAAAAGGCTACAAGTCAAGATTAAAGTGAAAGGACAGTAGGTTCACGACGTTTTGTTCACAGATGTTTGTGCACTCAATGCAACCTCTGAAGCTGAAATGCAGCAAAGTATGGATTGATTCTCAGTCTCTTGTGCTAATATTGAAATGACAATTAAAACTAAGTAGGTTCTTTACCAAGCAGCACCACACCATCCAAATATGGTATCATTGAATTATAGCAAATGGAGAAATTTTGAATGCTATGGCTAAGTTCATTTACCTTGGCAGCATACTTTGCAAGGGTATACACAGGGATGATGAGATTTATGCATGCATTTCCAGCACTAGTTCAGTGTTTGGGAGACTCTGAAAGAAAGTGTAGAGAGAAAAATTATTAGGCTGCATCCCAAACTGAAGGATACAGAATCGTTGTGCTAATCTCATCATTATATGTTTGTGAAACCTGGATAGGATACTAGTATCATGCCAGAAGGTTGAAATGCTTGCATTTCAATTTTCTTAAGAAGATTATGAAGATTGCTTGGCAAGATAAAGCACTGAACTCTGAGGTCCTCTTTTGAGGATACAGAGTGCATCCCTGATGGGCTAAGCACATTGTTTAAATGCCAAACATACGTTTACCTAAATTCTATTTTTCAGAGTTCAAACAAAGAAAACAATCACATGGAGGCCAGAAGAAAAGTTATAAGGACACTCTCGAGGTCATTCTGAAGGTCTTTGGAATTTATTGTGAGACATGGAAGACACTGACAGGATCACATAACCATATTAAAGAAAATACTCTGCTATATGAGCAAATCAGAATTGCAATAGATCAAAAGGAATGTGAGATGCACACAGAAATTTAGAGACATTTCAATCCCAAATATTCAAATGGACTATCTGTGCCTGACCTGTGATAGAGTCTTCTGAACTTGTTTTGGTCTAATCAGCCAGTTATACTTTTACTTCAACATCACATTGCCATTTTGGTAATCTTTGAATACAAAAGACAAAAATAAATGAACTTTCTCCTCTATGTACTTTCATACCATCTCTCCATTATGTGTTCTAGAATTGTATCAAGAATAGGAGTCAATCTCATTGGTTTATAGTTTTCAGACCCTGCTCTCTTTTTATAAAAAATGAAGCAATTTGGGCGGCTAGGTGGCTCAGTGAATAGAGCGCCGGCCCTGGAGTCAGAAGGACCTGAGATCAGATCCGGCCTCAGAAAATGAGCACCCACGCATAAATAATGACTAGCCGTGTAACCTTGAGCAAGTTACTTAACCCCAATTGCTTTAAAAAAAGTAACAATAAAAAAATGAAGCAATTCTTGTTCTTTTCCAGCTTTGCTATATTTCTAGCATTCTACAATATCTTTCTAGAATCCCCAAGAATAATTAACTAGAAACACCTGACATTTCTTTCAATATAACAAGAAATAATTTATTATGGTCCACACATTTTAACTCATTCATATAGATTACATCTCAGCATTACCTCACTTACCTTAGTTTTCAACCATGTACTAGACTCTTTTGTTCTATTTTTCCCATTCCAAAGGTTCTTTCTTTTACTAGAATGACAGAACCTCAGAATTTGAACGAACATTCAAGGCCATTTTCTCCTTGGAAAAGAAAACAAAATCAGAGGGCAAATATTAGCTCATTTCAGACTTTAGGCTTAATCTAAGTTTTTTTTTTTTTTTTCCTCCAACAATTGTTTTCCTTAAGTGGAATAGTCCCCAGTTACCCTGAGCTCCTACCAGGCATTATTTATAACTTGCCAGGAACAGCATCAGTTACTGAGAAAATTATTAAAATATTTTCCATTGATAGTCCTTTTTCCATATTCAGAGATGATCTTCAACGTAATGCCTTAATTGGAAGAGTTTTCAGTACTATTTAGTTAGATTGGGCATAGTTAGTATCTTGTGATAATATTGAAAGGTTTGAGAAAATCAATCTAAGCTACTTTCCAGTAGGATGCGTGATGCAGCTTCTGCCGTTAAGAAAAGAAAATGTTAAAATGATCATTTTTTGGCTCCTTTTTCCCCTAGATGAACACATTTGGGGAAATCCCACACTAATTAATGTCAAAGTTAACAAAACTTGTCAACAGCAATTAATGCTAGAAACATATATTTACTTGGTCTCTAAAGTACCTAAGCATTGAAATAAAAAGTGAAAGTTTATCTCTTCTGTTTACTTTACTAGGGTGAGTGGGTATTTAGAAACTATTTATCTGTTTGATACTATGTGGATGCTATGTTTACAAATTTGGGTTTTCTTCTTTTCTCAGGTATAAGAAAAGTTAAGTGAATATCACAATATTTTATTCAAAGTTTGGGGTTCAATTTCAATCCTAAATAAAGGTAGGGTATACAATATGGGTTGATGACTAATGAAGGTGGACCTATGGAATAACTCTTGGAGAAACATAACAAACAATTCATTGTATTTTCAATTTTTTAAAACATCTTTATTTAAAGTTTTAGGCTTCAAGTCCTATTCCTCCTTCCTTCCTTCCTCTCTCCTTGAGATGGTAAGCAATCAGATATAGGTTATATAGGTGTGCAAAACATTTCCATATTAGTTATTCTGTACAAGAAGACTTGAATGAAAGAAAGTGAAAAATAGTATCCTTCTGTCTGTATTCAAACAATATCAGTTCTTCTATGGAGGCAGATAGTATGCTTCATCTTTAGTTCTTTGGGATAGTCTTGGACCATTGTATTGTTGAGAATAGCTAAGTCATACACAGTTCTTCATCAGACAATATTGCTGCTACTGTGTGCAACATTCTCCTAATTCTGTACATTTCACTATGTCTCAGTTCTTGTAAGTCTTTCCAGGTTTTTCTGAAATCATCTTGGTTGTCATTTCTTATAGTATATTTAATATTTTGTTATAATCATACACACCCACTTGTTTAGTCATTTCCCATTGATGGGCATCACTTCAATTTCCATTTCTTAGCCACCACAAAAAGAGTTGATAACAATATTTTGTACAAACATTTTTTTCTCTTTTTTCAGATATCTTTGGGATATAGATCTAGCAGTGGTGTTGCTGGATCAAAGGACACATAACATACAATTTAGAAGAAAAGATATTAAAGATTGAGTTCAACTTATTTCAAAGGCTATCCATTTTAAAAAATAATAGACATTTTGGAAATATTTTATTTGTCCAATGTCCAGATTTCTTCCATGTCACTTCCACTGTCTTTTCCAGAGAAATATTTTTCACCAAAAACATCAACATATAGCAAAAATGTGACATTATGTGCAATATTCTACACTCATGCCAATTGGTGCTGTAGGTAGAACACTCAATCCAAAATAAGGAAGACCTGAATTAAAATATGTTTTTTAGATACTAGATTTGGGATTCTGGTCACTGTAATCTCTTCCTACTTCAATTTCTTCATCTGTAAAATGTAAGTAACAATAATACCTACATCTTAAGGTTGTTGTAAGGATAAAAAGTGGTGGTATTGAAAAGTGTTTTGCAATCAATAAAGCATTAAATAAATGTAAGTTTTATTATTATTATTATTATTACTATATTTTTGTAATACAGCTTTGCTTGGAAAAGAGGAAACTAAGTTATTCCTCTTCCTTGAAAACATGATTATTTACTTAGAAATTCCTAGAGAATCATCAAAGAAACTGAGAAAAATAGTTTCAGCAAAGTTATGGGAAAAAATAAAACCTTTCTATATAGTCAAAAAAAATATGAGAGACAACAATTGGGAAGGAAGTCCCCTTAAAAAAAAAAAAGCTATGAAATGCCCCCCCCCCAGCAAAATTGTGTGTCAGTCTACTAGAGCACACTCCACATTTAAATAGATTCAAATAGTGCTAGAGGAGCCTGACCCAAACACAAAATCCCAATCTAAGCACTGAGTCTAGGAAGTAAACAGAAAACAACAACAGCAACAACACTGAGCAAAATATGTTTGATATACTTGAAAACATAAATTACATAGAAACAAACTCTCTATTTGATTAGAACTGCCAGAAAATCTGAAAAGCAATCTGATAGACCAACATTTGTTATCACATTCCATAAGAAATTAAAAATGAATTTAAATTATGTATATATATGCACACATATACACATATATACATATATATACATATACACACATATACACATATATACGTATACACATACACACATATATTCTTTAAAATGAGCTTACTTAAGCATATAGATACTACCCATCAGAAGTATAGAAATATGTTGGAAAATTCTTTTGCAATCTGAGCCATGGAATAACAAAAAACAAAAATTGCAAATTTGCCCTTGGTCCTATAAAGTCTCCTTCTGCTACTTTACTAACAATAACCTAATGACAAGAAGTGAAAGGAAAAAAAAGGAAGACTGGTAAGAAAGGCAATAACCAATTTTTCAACTGCTTTGGTTTGTCACTTGTTCGTTAGGTTGGAAGATCATATTTGTCTCAGAAAAAAAAAAGGTAAATTCTTTTTTTAAATTACCAAAAATAATTCCTGTACAACAAGTATTGATTTTTCCATAGATGCTTCATAGAATTTACTTGAAAAACTCTGTAGACTAGTTTTTCATAGTTATTTTTTTCGTGGCTAATTTGGCTTCCCTTTCTGAGATTAGATTTAAAACCTCTATTTCTGTTTTTGATAATCTGGATGTTTTATTATCTTTACAGGTTACTCTTTATTTCCTCAGTTGTACTAGGAGTAGCTACACTGTGCAATTCTGTATATTAGGTTCTGATAATTTTTAAAAATTAATTTATTAGTTTAGTTTCAATTAACAAGATTCAATTCCATAGCTCCTTGATTTTCAAATTTCCTTTACTTCCTTCCCCCCTCCCCCCACGACTCTGATAATTTTTTAAATTTACTTTATGTTTCTTGTAAATTTATTATAAAATTTTTAAATATTGATAATTTATTTTCTTCCTCTTTTTAAAATAGTTAAATATTTTAAAAGTTTTTTAAACAGTATTTTACTTTATCATTTCTGTAGTTATTTTTTTCTCTTTTTAAAATGTATCTCCTCTGATTTTCAAGATGTCTTCTTTTGTACTTCTTTTGGATTTGTTGAAATCGAGATGTCTTCTTTTGTATTTTTGGATTTGTTAAAGTCATGATTCTCTAGTTTTATAAATGTTACACTCATTTCATTTATTCTATTCTTTTCCATTTTACGGATGTTTTCAGAGAAATAATTGTAATTTTTAGGTTACCATTAATTTCCTTTTCATTGATAAATGTACAAATCAGACAGCTGTCTGTATACAGTCAAATCATTGACTTAGTAGAGTCAATCAGTTAGTAGAGTCAATCAATTAGTAGAGTCAATCAATGCTAACATCAAATTAGGAGAAGGAAGGGTAATTATGCATAGTGTGAAGTTAAATCAATTCTGACCTCATTTATTTAAACAAATTATTGATGCAGAAAAATAGAAAATGTATTAAAGAACAGAAATCCACATAGATTATTATCTTGTGCTGAAGAAGTCTAGGAGACATAGTTCAATTCCACAGTGATTTGACCAAAGAAGCCTAGGAACCCTCTCGTGTGGGAAACACTTGATATTTTTGACAAAGGAAGAGACATATCAAGAAAAGGTAAAAACAATTTAAGCTATAAATATACTTGTAAACTCTCAAAGAGTGTGATAGTATCTCAATTTTGAACACGTTACAGTATAGTTTCAATATCTCTAGAAGAGGGGTGGATAACAAACTTTTTTTTCTTTTTGGAGGGGGGAGGCAAAATAATTGGTGATAAGTGGCTTGAGCAAGGTCACACATCTAGTAACTGTTAAGTGTCGGAGATTTGAACTCTGGTCCTCCTGACTCCAAGGCCAGTGAAGTCACTGAGCCACCTAGCTGCCCCAAATAACAAATTCTTGAGGGAAAAAAAAAAACTGCCACAAGAAAATATCAGCAGCTAGTCACTTTCCTATTTATGCAAAAGGTTTAGGACAATAATTTAAACATTTATCAAAAGCATCTTTGATGAAGATATAGGAAAAAATAGGCAAACTTTCACAAATGTAATTATATCACCTTTACGATTCATTTTCAAAAATTCTTAATCATTTTTTTTACTTTCTTTAATTTCACTTTCTTACCTCCCACTCCCAAACTCCTTGTATTCTGATTTCTGCCCACCACCCACTTGACATTTATTCTGTCCATTGCTACCAATCATATCATAATTGCTAAAAACATTAGACTTTTCTTATTTCTTTTGTTTCTTGACTTCTTGGTAGAGTTTGGTAACTTTGATTACCATTTATTTCTTGTGTTCTCATGACTCTACTCTCTCTGGGTTATCCTTTTTGACATCTTCTTCTTCTTCTTCCTCTTCTTCTTCTTCTTCTTCTTCTTCTTCTTCTTCTTCTTCTTCTTCTTCTTCTTCTTCTTCCCCTTCTTCTTCTTCTTCTTCTTCTTCTTCCTCTTCTTCTTCTTTTTTTTTAACAAATGCTTTATTAATTTCTGTTTTACATCATTCATTTCCACCAAATTTTGAGTTACAATCATTTTCCCCCCATTATGCCCCTACCCAACCTCCCAGAATAGTAATCCCACAAGATATCGCTTCCTCCAATCTGCTCTCTCCCATACCTTCTCCCATACCCCCATCGACTTTTCCATTAGAGGAAGGTGAGTCTTTGCATCCCAATGCCTGCACATCTTATCTCCCTATTACAAGCAAAAGAGTATTAATAATAGTATTTATATATATTTGAAACATTTAATGTTATGACCTCAAATTTCAGATCCATTTCCTTCCTCCCTTGTCACCCATTCCCTCTTGGGAGATAAGTAATTCAGTATATGTTGTACATGTCTAGCTATGCAAAACATTATCATAGTAGATATATTGTACAAGGCTGCTTATAATTCTCTCCCACTCATCCCACCCCCCACCTGGTCCATTCCCTACATGATCCTGTCCCTCTTTTATAGTGGGTACTTCCAAGCTCCCCTCACCCCAAGGATGCCCTCCCATCATCCCTCTTCCCATCCCCCTTCCCCCTATCCTGCTGCAGGTTGAGATATCCCATTTACTATGTATGTCATTCTCTCCCTGAACCAAATTCAGTGTGAATGTGGTTTTGCCTTTTTAGCCTTCCTTATTCTCCCCCTCTTTTTGCAGCCACTTCCCCTTGCTTCTTCTGCATGGGATAGTTTACATTACCCTGTCTCTCCCCATCTCCTCTTGCCACTTTCCTCTCTCACCTCATAATTTCATCCCTTGAGTATTCTCCCTTCCCAACAAATTCAACCTATGCCCTCTATCCATATATAATTGTAACCATATACACACACATTCACATATGTATTCATATGACCACACACCCTTCTTCCATTATTTTCATAGTGAGAAAGATATCATCAGTCACAGTTATTGCTTTTCCATATAGGAATGTAAATAGTTCAACTTTGATAAGTTCCTTTTGATTTCTTTTCCCTGATTACCTTCTCAGGCATCTCTTCCTTCTTGTGTCTGGATGTCAAATTTTCTATTCAATTCTGGTTTTTTCCTCAAGAATGCTTGAAAGTCCTCTATTCCACTGAATGACCATATTTTCCCCTGAAACAAAATACTCAGTTTTGCTGGGTAGGTGACCCTTGGGTTCATTCCCAGTTCTTTTGCCCTCTGGAATATCATATTCCATGCCCTTCATCCCTCAGTGTAGAAGCTGCCAGGTCCTGGGCTATTCTGATTGTGTTTCCACAATATTGAAATTGTTTCTTCCTGGCTGCTTGAAGTATTTTCTCCTTGATCTGGGGATTCTGGAACCTGGCTATAATATTCCTGGGAGTTTTCTTTTTGGGATCTTTTTCAGGAGGTGATCGGTGGATTCTTTCAACCTCTATTTTGCCCTCTGGATCTAAAACATCAGGGCAGTTTTCCTTGAGAATTTCTTGAAGGGTGATTTCTAAGTTCTTTCCTTGATCATGGCTTTCAGGTAGTCCAATAATTTTTAAATTGTCTCTCCTGGATCTATTTTCCAGGTCAGTGGTTTTTCCCATGAGATATTTCACATTGCCTTCTAATCTTTCATTTGTTTGGATCTGCTTAACAGCATCTTGATTTCTCATCAAGTCATTAGCTTCCATTTGCTCCAGTCTAACTCTGAAGGAATGAATCTCCTCAGTGAACTTTTGAGATTCTTTTTCCATCTGGCAAATTCGACTTTTTAAGGCATTCTTCTCCTCATTGCCCTTTTGGGCCTCCTTTGCCATTTGAGTTAGTCTATTTTTTAAGGTGCTGTTTTCCTCAGTCAGGCTGTTGACCCTCATTTCATACTTTTCCTGCATCCTTCTCATTTCTCCTTCCAATTTTTCCTCCACTTCTCTTATTTGATTTTTAAAGTCCTTCATAAGGTCCTCTATGGCCTGCAACCCGCTCATGTTTTCCCCTGGGGCTTTTGGAACAGGACTTCTGACCTCACAGTCCTTTTCCTGCTCTATGCCCCCAAAATAGGAGTCTAGGGTTGCATTTTTCTGTTTCCTTTGCCTTGGCATGTTGCCACTTAATTACTTGACTTTTGGGCTTGTTGCCACACTATGGCTTTAAGGCCAGATAGAGGAATTTTCGTCCCGAACGTGTGGGGGGCAACTTCCGTTTCTGGCAAGCTGTAAACCCACCCACGACTTCCACCCTAGATCACAATCCAGATCCAGGGAGGTTAAAGCAAGAGCGATTACTCCCCAAGACTGATCGCTGGATCTCCCTACAAATTTGCAGGCTGGGAGCGGGAGCTGTCTCTGAAAACTACAAAATGGCGTTTGTCCTCAGTGGCTTCTAGCCCCCAGGGGAGGGAGCCGACGCATTCCCTAATACCATTCCCAAAGTCCATAGGACACTAACCTCTTACTTTGTCCTAGGCAAGTCTATGTTGATAATTCTGTAGTCTCCACAGCTCCTGGTGTTCTGGGGTTCCTCCAGCTGGCTGCTGGCCCTGCCGCCCTGGGGCTAAAACCTCGGCTCATGTGGACCTGGGCTCGGCTCGGCTCCTTCGCTCTGCGCACTGCGGGCTGCCAGGTCCCAGACCACTGTGCTGGTCCTTCCTGCAGGGCTGCTGGGCTGTCCTCAGTGGGAGTTTAGCTTCTCTGTGTCGTTCTCTGGGTGCTGGGGCTCCAGCAATTGTTCAGAGTCCCCTTTTACATCGTTTGGGGGGAATGTGGGGGCAGAGTGGCTTGGATGAGCTGTTTCTACTCCGCCACCTTGGCTCTGCCCCCTCTTCTTCTTCTTCTTCATTTATTTTATTTTTTTTTATTTTTGGAGGGCAATTGGGGTTAAATGACTTGCCCAAGGTCACATGGCTAGTTTTTTTGTGTGTGTTAAATGTCTGAAGCCTGATCCAAACCTATGTCCTTCTGACTCCAGGGCCAGTGCTCTATTCACTGCACCACCTAGCCACCCCCTGACCCTTCTTTATTGGTCTTATTTACTGAATCATCATCTGTGGTCTTCTGCCTTTCTGTGACTCTGTCCTGGGTCTTTTATTCCTCCTAAATTCTCTTTGGTTGATCTCTTTCATTTCTTTGGTTTTAATTATCATCTCTATGCATACGACTCTCAAATCTATATATTTAGCCTTATCTCTTTCTTGACTTCCAGCCCCATATAGCCTCCTCCATCTAGATGTCCCATTGAAACCCAAAACACAAGGCATCCATGATCTCATTTTCTTCCCTATAAACCCATCCACCGTTAGAACATCTCTCTTTCTAAAGTCCTGCTGTCCTTCCAGGTGCACGCTTAGATTTTACCTTGACTCCTCACTATCCCTCACCCTACATATTCAATTTATTGCCATGCAATGTCAACTCTACTGCCATAACAGTTATCAGACCCACTGTCTTCCTTCCACTTGCATGGCTATCTCAAGTTCCAGATCTCATCACCCTTCAACTTGACTATTCCAGTAACCTCAAAATTTATCTCTCTTCAATCAGTACCTCTCCTCTTTAATCTATCCTTCACAGCCTCTAAACTAATATTCTTCAAGAACAGATATGATGATGTCAACCCCCTGCTCAAGAAATTTTAGAGGTTCCCTTTTGTCTCAATGATGAAATAATTTTTTTTAGTTTGGCATTTAAAGCCTTTCACAACCCACATCCAACATACTTTTCTAGGTGGGTTTCTTATTATTTCTCATATACTATCTATAGTGCAATGAAACAGGACTACTTGATGTAACAAAGCTATAATTTATTTGACAGCATTTTAATTGTTAATATCAAACAAATTCAGAATTGGGAATCATAACCAGGTCTTCTGACTGCAAACTCCAATGAAATTTTAACTAATGTGTGACTCTTATTTTATAAATTAAGCAACTAAACTTCAAAAAATTAAAATGAATTACACAACTAGGAAACAGTTATCCTGGGATTCAAATACTGGTCTTCTGATCAATTTTTGGATCAAGCCAGACTGGTCAATAGTGTCCAGGGTCTGATCAGACTGGTGATGTCTTGGGGGCAGGTATTGTGGAATCAAGAAGAGATCAGTTGTGCCAATCAATTTATAGATGCTTATTCTGTTGGATCCATCCAGGATTATTATGAAGAGAAAATTAAAACCAAAGTAGCAAACATCTCAAATTTCTTGGAACAAGAAGGCTACTACTCTTCCATTATCCATTTGTTGTAGGACACACCATGAGAGAGACAGAAATTAAGAATCACTAATTTGGCCATGCGTGGATCCATTTCTCATCAGACAGATGGATAATCAGTCAATTACTGATGTGTACTATTTGTCATTAATTGTGCTAGGTGCCAAGGATAGTAATACAAAAAAATAAAACAATCCCTGATTTAAGGAGCTTGTATTCTCTTAAGGAAATCGATTGTAACAATAAAATACATTTAAAAATAGATAATAGGAGAATGCATGAATAATTTTAGGAGGTAATCAGGAAAAGTCTAATATAAGAGATATTTGATTTGAAATTTGAAAGCATCTAGAGATTCTAATAAGTGGAGGGAGGGAAAGAGTGGATTTTAGGCATAAGAGAAAAAAATTACGTGCAAAGGTAAGAGAGGGAAGATATAATTTTATTTATGGAGAACAGGGGTGGGGGGAGAAAGGAAGGGCCACTTTGGCTAGACCAAAGAGAGCAAAATGAGGATTAAGGTCAATTATGACTTGTAAGGTATGTTGGTCCTAGGATATGAAGGACAGAGGGGTTTGTATTTTCTCCCAGACACACTAGGAAAACACTGGAGTTTAGGGAATGAGAAAGAGAGAAGGTTTGGTTGCTGTTTTAAAAAAAAAATTGCATTAGTGAGAAAATAGAAAATGGAAAGTGGAAAAAAAGAGAGGCTGGATTCAAGAAGAACAGTTAGAGGGTTGCTGTAACAAATGGAGATGGCTGATGAGAACATGAACTAACATAGTGATGCAATAAAAAGAATGAGTGGGATAGATGCAAGAGATACAAAGGTAGAACCAAAAATACTTGACAACTGATTGTATAGATGAGCTGAGGAAGAGTGAAGAATGACAGAGATGTTGGGAAATTTGGTGAGTGGAAGAGAAAAAGAACATTGAAATAGGAATATTCAGAAGAGGGGTGTTTTTGGAGGTAAAAGTAATGAGTTCTGCACTTGTTGAATTTGAGATACCAATATAAACATATCTGTTAAGATGTTCCTGAATCTTGGGACATTGAGGGAGATTAAGTTCAATAAAATGAAGAGTGATTTTTGAGAAAAAGTAACAAATTCAATTGAATTTTCATTTGAAGGGGAAATACGGCTTCACAGAAATAGGACTACTTATGGTGATATAGACAAATTTTTGTTTCTAGAAGAAGTATAGAATTTAATGAAAAATAGTTTAGAAATTCCCAAAAGGAAAAAAAATCTTGATAGTGACATCTATTTAGATAGTGGTGGAAGACATTTAATTATAATTATTTGGAACTATGAAAGCAACATTTGAAATAGAACAAAAAGAGAGAGTAAGGAATTGGCACACAAGCCTCTCTAACCAAAGAATATTCCATCTCTGTTTTCCATCATTCTTTTCTTTGGGTACAGATAATAGAAACTAGCACAATATTTATTACATTGTCCTGTGACTAAAATGAGAAAGTATCTATTAAAGCTAAGTATTATAATTACAATCCCAAATCCTATATAGTCTAGGTCTCAAAAAAGCCTGTTCAGAATTGGAATCAGTAATTCTTCCATATATACGCATAGAAAATGCTTAGTAGGTTTAAGCTACTTTTATAAAAAAGGCTAAGCAATACTGTCAGTAATGCCATTTATATTTCCATGTCAAAGGAATGAATGAATTGTAAGAATGAGCAAAAAAGATAATAAAACATATGGGAAAGATGTCAGTCCAAACCATATCCACAAGGCACAAACTATTCCAGCAACTGAATCTTTATTGAGAAAATGATCATATCTTTTGTATTACTCAGTATTTTGTACAGATTTCCCTCCAGTAAGACTCCATTATATTTAGTACCAGTGATGGCTATATTAGCATACCATAGTTAGAATATATTGCCAACAAGTCACAGTGCCAACAGGATTCTATCCCGAAGACTGATTCTTTCCCACTGTCTTATTTGTTCTATTTGCCAAGGGCTTGGGGATTTAAAAATGAAGCTGCTATTTATACACATCTTCATTATGCATGACACTAAATAACCTAGCAACTTCCTAAATCTCACAAAAGAGGTTATTGCTAATGTTCAGAGACCATAGTAGCAGTCAAACACATTCATCCTCTTTAAGAGATCTATTATAACTAAGACAACAATTATGCTAACTCATTTATATAGTACTTTGCAGTTAAAATGGAAAAATTAAACAGACAAATTAGATATTTAGCCTCCGAATTCACTGTTATAACAATTGATATTTACATAGAGCCTGACAAAGAATTTTCCCCATTGTGATCCTGTTTGGCATGGCGGACATGATTGTCCTGATTTTGAGGTCAAGGAAACTGAGGTTTGAAGAGAGTAATTAATTTTTGCATAACCATAGATCCAGTAAGTGGCAGAAGTGTAACTAAAATGCAGGACTCCTCGTTCTAAATTCAATAATCTTTCCGTAGTACCATATGAGAGTAGCATCATTGGATAATGAATAAATAGTTTGCTCTTGCTTTCCAAAGATATTTTGATCATTCCAATTTGATTTGTCAACTACTCATTGTCTTTTTTTTTTAGATTCCCATTAATACCCACCTCAATATTCAAGGCCCTTAACAATATATACTCCACCTATATTTTCAGTCTTAGCAAACCTCACCCCCTTTACTATTTGACTCTCAGTTTCTTCACATAAAATGAACAGGTAGATTATATCCAAGGAAATTTTCAGGTCTAAAAGGTTCTAAGATCTCTTGTATGATGATCATACTTAATTTTATGTGTGTTTATACATATATACATTATATATGTATACATACATACATATATATATATATATATATATATATATATATATATATATATATATATATAACAACTAGATTGTATGCTACTTGAGATTAGGGGTCATGGCTTATATTTCTTTGTATTACACTCAACATCTAACAGAGTACTATGCACAGAGTATATGCTCAATAAATCTATTTCTAGAATTACTGCATTTCCAGTTTAAAACTAATTTTGAACTAAATGTATTTTAATTAATTTTAATAAATGACCTTTTGAAATGTTTCAAGTATTGGCTATTTGGAAAATTAACACTTTGTGATAGTAATGAAATAGAGAACAATAAATGTTAATTCCATCATCTATCTAAAAAGGAAAGATGTTACAATTTTCCATTGCTAGGAGGGATGATTTGTTCACCAAATAGCTATAAACAAAAACTTTTAAAAGAGAACTGATGCTGCTTAGTGAAAATCACATTTGGAACCTTGTAACCAGGACAACAATAATTTATACCTTTTAATATTCCTTAAAGTGTTCAACTCCTTTAAAATGATGGAGAGGAGAGAAAGAGAGAGATGAAAGGAAGGAGAGATACATAGAGAGATGATATATGAACAAATAGATTGTTAGAGATAGAAAGTGGTGGGATATAAATAGCTAACTAGCTTGAGATAAATGATAGATAGAAATAGATAGAGATGATAGGTGATAAGGTAATGATAGATGCGATGTGGATTTTATAGTATGATCCAGTTATCTAAAAGTTTATTTCATTTGATCTTAATAACAAGTCCTTGAAATAGTTTCTACTATTAGCCCTGTTTTATCGTTTAGAAAACGGAAGGAGACAGAGGTTAAGTGACTTGCCCAGGGTCACATAACTACTAGTCAGTGTCTGATGGTGAATTTAAATTCAGGTCTTCCTATGTGACTTCCTATCTCTCTATCCACTGTACCACCTAGCTGCCTCTTAGCTGGAGGTATAATTGAATTATCAACACATGCACACAGACATACACACACACTCACAGTCTCACACAGATATATATATATATATATATATATATATATATATATATATGTATACACACACACACAAACACACATACATATATACATATATATTTATTATATATATATATGTTATACATATATGGCTGTGTGAAACTTGTGAAACTGAGTGTGTGTGTGTGTGTGTGTGTGTGTGTGTGTGTGTGTGTGTAATCATAGGATCAGAGCTAGAAGTAAACTGAGAGGACACTCAGCCCAATCTTCTCTTAAGAGGAAATAAAGGTCCAGAAAGTTTCAGTGACTTGTTTGAGACTACTACTACATGGGCAGTAGGTGACACAGCTTAAATTTGAACCCACATCCTGGCTCTAAATCCAGGTCTCATTCCACTGTAACACTCTGTGATGTATTCAGTACTCCTTTTATTAAAAGAAAAAAAAATAATATATTGACTTTTCATATACTTCCTGTCTTTATTATTAACTTTATTATTTCCTGGGTCCAGTTGAGTCTTTTTGGGTGGGGAAATCATTGTTGATGGTGCCTAAAACAGAATAAAGTTACTTTGTATACAATATATAATAAACTGTCAAGATTGGCCTAGAACATGATCTGGAAGACCTGTAAGATAGATAAATGAAATACACATGTGTATATGTTTATATACATTCATTTTCCCCAGGAGCAGCAAAATTATACCTTCTTAGCTTATCACAATAAGCTCTCTCAACTTGATACATTAAAAAATACTATTACCGGAGCCAAGATGGCGGAGTAGAAGCAGCTCATCCAAGCCACTCTTCCCCCACATTCCCCCTAAACGATGTAAAAGGGGACTCTGAACAACTTCTGGAGCCCCAGCAACCACAGAACGACACACAGAAGCTAACCTCCCGCTGAGGACAGCCCAGCAGCCCTGCAGGAAGGACCAGCGCAGTGGTCTGGGACCTGGCAGTGCGCAGCGCGCAGAGCGCGGGGAGCAGGGCCGAGCCCAGGTCCATATGAGCCGAGGTTTTAGCCCCAGGGCGGTAGGGCCAGCAGCCAGCTGGAGGAACCCCAGAACACCAGGAGCTGTGGCGACTCCAGAATTATCAACATAGACATGCCTAGGACAAAGTAAGAGGTTAGTGTCCTATGGACTTTGGGACCATTTGGGGAATGCGTCGGCTCCCTCCCCTGGGGGCTAGAAGCAGCTGAGGAGACAAGCCATTTGGTAGTTTTCAGAGGCAGCTCCAGCTCCTGGCCTGAAAATTCTAGGGAGATCCAACGATCAGTCTTGGGGGGTAATCGCTCTTGCTTTAACCTCCCTGGATCTGGATTGTGATCTAGGGTGGAAGTTGTGGGTGGGTTTACAGCTTGCCAGAAACAGAAGTTGCCCCCCACACGTTCGGGACGAAAATTCCTCTATCTAGCCTTAAAGCCATAGTGTGGCAACAAGCCCAAAAGTCAAGTAATTAAGTGGCAACATGCCAAGGCAAAGGAAACAGAAAAATGCAACCCTAGACTCCTATTTTGGGGGCATAGAGCGGGAAAAGGACTGTGAGGTCAGAAGTCCTGCTCCAAAAGCCCCAGGGGAAAACATGAGCGGGTTGCAGGCCATAGAGGACCTTAAGAAGGACTTTAAAAATCAAATAAGAGAAGTGGAGGAAAAATTGGAAAGAGAAATGAGAAGGATGCAGGAAAAGTATGAAATGAGGGTCAACAGCCTGACTGAGGAAAACAGCACCTTAAAAAATAGACTAACTCAAATGGCAAAGGAGGCCCAAAAAGGCAATGAGAAGAATGCCTTAAAAAGTCAAATTTGCCAGATGGAAAAAGAATCTCAGAAGTTCACTGAGGAGATTCATGCCTTTAGAGTTAGACTGGAGCAAATGGAAGCTAATGACTTGATGAGAAATCAAGATGCTGTTAAGCAGATCCAAACAAATGAAAGATTAGAAGGCAATGTGAACTATCTCATGGGAAAAACCACTGACCTGGAAAATAGATCCAGGAGAGACAATTTAAAAATTATTGGACTACCTGAAAGCCATGATCAAGGAAAGAACCTAGAAATCACCCTTCAAGAAATTCTCAAGGAAAACTCCCCTGATGTTTTAGATCCAGAGAGCAAAATAGAGGTTGAAAGAACCCACTGATCACCTCCTGAAAAAGATCCCAAAAAGAAAACTCCCAGGAATATCATAGCCAGGTTCCAGAACCCCTAGATCAAGGAGAAAATACTCCAACCAGCCAGGAAGAAACAATTTCAATATTGTGGAAACACAATCAGAATAGCCCAGGACCTGGCAGCTTCTACACTGAGGGATCGAAAGGCATGGAATATGATATTCCAGAGGGCAAAAGAACTGGGAATGAACCCAAGGGTCACCTACCCAGCAAAACTGAGTATTTTGTTTCAGGGGAAAATATGGTCATTCAGTGGAATAGAGGACTTTCAAGCATTCTTGAGGAAAAAACCAGAATTGAATAGAAAATTTGACACCCAGACAAAAGAAGCAAGAGATGCCTGAGAAGGTAATCAGGAAAAAGAAATCAAAAGGAACTTATCAAAGCTGAACTATTTACATTCCTATATGGAAAAGCAATAACTGTGACTGATGATATCTTTCTCACTATGAAAATAATGGAAGAAGGGGGTGTGGTCATGTGAATACATATGTGAATGTGTGTGTATATGGTTACAGTTATATATGGATAGAGGGCATAGGTTGAATTTTTTGGGAAGGGAGAATACTCAAAGGATGAAATTATGAGGTGAGAGAGGAAAGTGGCAAGAGGAGATGGGGAGAGACAGGGTAGGGTAAACTATCCCATGTAGAAGAAGCAAGGGGAAGTGGTTGCAAAGGAGGGGGAGAATAGGAAGGCTAAAAAGGCAAAACCACATTCACATTGAATTTGGTTCAGGGAGAGAATGACATACATACTAAATGGGATATCTCAACCTGCAGCAGGATAGCGGGAAGGGGGATGAGAGGAGGGATGATGGATGGGAGGGCATCCTTGGGGGGAGGGGAGGTTGGAAGTACCCACTATAGAAGAGGGACAGGATCATGTAGGGAATGGACCAGGTGGGGGGTGGGATGAGTGGGAGGGAATTATAAGCAGCCTTGTACAATATATCTACTATGATAATGTTTTGCATAGCTAGACATGTGCAACATATACTGAATTACTTATCTCCCAAGAGGGAATGGGTGACAAGGGAGGAAGGAAACGGATCTGAAATTCGGGGTCTTAACATTAAATGTTTCAAATATAAAAAAAATAATATTACAAACATGCATAGTCAGTCAAAACGAATTTATCCATGAACTATGTGCAATAATAATTTTTTAAAGTTGTTTCATTCTAAACTGAGTCCTTCTTCTCTCCATCAGAAAATGGATACCATTTTTCATCATTTATCCCATGGCCATGAGTAGTCATTACACTGATAAGGGTTCCTAATTCTTCTAAAGTTGCTTGCCTTTACCAAACTGCAGCCATTGCAATTTCTTTTGCAACTTTTTTTTCTATGTCTATTCACTTCACTTACCATCAGATCAAACAGATTTTCTTAGGTTTCTCTGAAATTATCTATTTCTTATTTCTTGTAACACAACAGGGTTTCACCACATTTGCATACCATAACATTCATCCATCCCATAATTTATTAACACTCCATTAGATTCTCACTTTTTGCCACTGCAGAAGAACTGCAAATATTTGTATATCTTTAGGACTAGTCTCTCCCTTAATCAACTTCCTTAGTTTTCCTTTCACCTCTTTCTTCTTTTTCTCCTATTTCCACATTGAATGAAATGTATTTCTGTACATTTCTATCCTCCCTCCTATTTCCCTGTTAATGAAATGCATTTCAAAAAGTTTCCTTACTTTAATGAATTCAGATGAGAGTGAGGTTGAATTCACAGTCCAGCTGTTCTGTTCTTGTTTATATAGATATCTACTTGTGCATGTTCATTATGTGAGATAATTTTCCCTAACTCCCCCCCCCCATTGTATTTCTTTTCCTTTCTCTTTCCATTCTTTTTTTCTAAGATCATGAAAACATAACAGAAACACTTCTCCCAGACCTTGTCTAATTAGACTTACTATAACCCCTAATGATGATAAAAGTGAGAGGAGATGCATGTATCATCCACTGACATTGGGATACTAACAGTTTCTACTTTTTTAGTAAATTACCATTGTTTATTCATGTTTACTGTTTTATCTTTCTTTTAACTTCTGTGTCTGAGCTTCAAAATTTCTGTTTAGCTCTGGTATTTTCATGAGGGATGTTTGGAAGTTCTCTACTTCATTAAAGATTCATTTCTCTTCTCCTACCCCAGTCCCATAGCATTATACTCAGTTTTTCTGAGAAAGTTATTCTTGGTTGTAAATTAGTTATCTTTTGCCTTCTGGAACATCATATTCTGAATCTTCATTTTCTTTGTAGCAGTGGCTACTGAATAGTGTTTGATTCTGATTGATTCCTTAGTACTTGAATCCTTTTTTTTTTTTTCTGCAAGCTTGAAGCATTTTTTCTTCTTTGACATGGAAACTCTGGATGTTGGCTATACAGTTTCTACAAAGTTTTACATTGGCATTTCTGTTAGGAAGTAACCAATGGACCCTTCATATTTCCACTTTGTTTTCTTGGGAGAGAACTGGGACATTTTCATTAATGATTTCTTGAAATATGATGCCAAAGTTCATTTGGGGAGTATGACATACAGATAGTCTAATGATACTTAATTTCCTTCACCTTAATCTCTTTTCCAGGTCACTTAGTTTAGATGTGAGATACCTTATATTTTCTTCAGTTTTCCACCTTTTGACTTTCTTAAAACAATTCTTGTTGTCTTATGGAGTCATTGCCTTCTATTTGGTCTATTATAACTGTCAAAGGGTATATTCCTTGGGCAAAGTTTTGTATTTCTTGTGCTAAATTGTTAATTCCTTTTCAACATTTTCTTCCATAACTCTAATTTTCTCCTCAAATATTCATTTCATTGATTTAAAAAATAATTATTTTTTAAAACTCTTGCTCATATCTCACAGAAATTCTAGTTTAGTTTATGCCCACCTGTATTTTTCTCTGAGACATTGCTTATAGATATTTTAGAAACATTGTCTTCTTCTGTGTTTGTGCATTGACTGTCCTTGCCACCATAATAGCTCATTATGGAGTAATTCCTTTTTGTTAGCTTATTATTCCTGCTTATTTCCTTGACTTCTGACTTGCTTTTAGGGCTGTGCATTGCCCTGGTAGTTATGTCTACGCTGGTCCTGTTACTGCTTTCTTAGGGGTATTTTGTTTTGGATCTCAGGGACAGACTGGGAAACTGAAAGCTTTCAATGTTCCTAGAGTGGTCTGATATAGGGCAAAGTCTGATTTCTGCTCTGCTATTCTGAGCCCTGAAAGTTCAATCTGGGTAAACTGTTGCTGGACTCAGTCCCTATTAGACAGCTAGGAAGTTCTGCTGGTTTCAAGGGACACAACTTCAGTGTCTCCTTTGGCACAGTACTCCTGTCCTGGTTATTCCTACTATGCAGTGTTGGTTAGATGGTAGAACTGAGAACTTACTCTATTCCTCTGATCTGAGTGAAAACACTATTGCCTTACTCTGAGCTTTCTCCTTTCTTGCATCACCCCTAAGATCTATGTAGAGGTCTCTTTCATAGCCTGCCCTGGATTTGTGACCCAGAACAGAGAACTAACCACCCAACAAAAAAGTAGCAAATTCTCACTTGCCCCCAATGTAGTGTCTTGGTTTTGGTCTAGGAGTGGTTCAGTATGGGTTTAGGACTACCCCTTGTGCTGTTGTACATCCTCCTCCAGGGTTTGTGATTATTTCTTGCATGGAAGGATCTTGCCATGATTAAGTTTCAAGCATCAACAGATCTATGTGTCTCCATATGCCTACTTGAATGTGACAAAGGATTGACTCATTCTGACTTTTTGTGCATTTCCCCAGATTCAGTTTGGTGCATTTTCTTTTCTTTTTTTTTTTTTTAAACAAATACTTTATTAACTTCTGTTTTACATCATTCATTTCCACCAGATTTTGAGTTACAATCATTTTCCCCCCATTATTCCCCTACCCAACCTCCCAGAATAGTAATCCCACAAGATATCGCTTCCTCCAATCTGCTCCCTCCCATACCTTCTCCCATACCCCCATCGACTTTTCCATTAGAGGAAGATGAATCTTTGTATCCCAATGCCTGCACATCTTATCTCCCAATTATAGGCAAAAGAGTATTAATAATAGTATTTATATATATATTTGAAACCTTTAATGTTACGACCTCGAATTTCAGATCCATTTCCTTCCTCCCTTGTCACCCATTCCCTCTTGGGAGATAAGTAATTCAGTATATGTTGTACATGTCTAGCTATGCAAAACATTATCATGGTAGATATATTGTACAAGGCTGCTTATAATTCCCTCCCACTCATCCCACCCCCCACCTGGTCCATTCCCTACATGATCCTGTCCCTCTTCTATAGTGGGTACTTCCAACCTCCCTCACCCCAAGGATGCCCTCCCATCCATCATCCCTCCTCTCATCCCCCTTCCCCCTATCCTGCTGCAGGTTGAGATATCCCATTTAGTATGTATGTCATTTTCTCCCTGAACCAAATTCAATGTGAATGTGGTTTTGCCTTTTTAGCCTTCCTTATTCTCCCCCTCCTTTGCACCCACTTCCCCTACATGAGATAGTTTACCCTACCATGTCTCTCCCCATCTCCTCTTGCCACTTTCCTCTCTCACCTCATAATTTCATCCCTTGAGTACTCTCCCTTCCCAACAAAATCAACCTATGCCCTCTATCCATATATAACTGTAACCATATACACACACATTCACATATGTATTCATATGACCACACCCCCTTCTTCCATTATTTTCATAGTGAGAAAGATATCATCAGTCACAGTTATTGCTTTTCCATATAGGAATGTAAATAGTTCAACTTTGATAAGTTCCTTTTGATTTCTTTTCCCTGATTACCTTCTCAGGCATCTCTTCCTTCTTGTGTCTGGATGTCAAATTTTCTATTCAACTCTGGTTTTTTCCTCAAGAATGCTTGAAAGTCCTCTATTCCACTGAATGACCATATTTTCCCCTGAAACAAAATACTCAGTTTTGCTGGGTAGGTGACCCTTGGGTTCATTCCCAGTTCTTTTGCCTTCTGGAATATTATATTCCATGCCCTTCGATCCCTCAGTGTAGAAGCTGCCAGGTCCTGGGCTATTCTGATTGTGTTTCCACAATATTGAAATTGTTTCTTCCTGGCTGCTTGTAGTATTTTCTCCTTGATCTGGGGATTCTGGAACCTGGCTATAATATTTCTGGGAGTTTTCTTTTTGGGATCTTTTTCAGGAGGTGATCTGTGGATTCTTTCAACCTCTATTTTGCCCTCTGGATCTAAAACATCAGGGCAGTTTTCCTTGAGAATTTCTTGAAGGGTGATTTCTAGGTTCTTTCCTTGATCATGGCTTTCAGGTAGTCCAATAATTTTTAAATTGTCTCTCCTGGATCTATTTTCCAGGTCAGTGGTTTTTCCCATGAGATATTTCACATTGCCTTCTAATCTTTCATTTGTTTGGATCTGCTTAACAGCATCTTGATTTCTCATAAAGTCATTAGCTTCCATTTGCTCCAGTCTAACTCTGAAGGAATGGATCTCCTCAGTGAACTTTTGATATTCTTTTTCCATCTGGCAAATTCGACTTTTTAAGGCATTCTTCTCCTCGTTGCCCTTTTGGGCCTCCTTAGCCATTTGAGTTAGTCTATTTTTTAAGGTGTTATTTTCCTCAGTCAGGCTGTTGACCCTCATTTCATACTTTTCCTGCATCCTTCTCATTTCTCTTTCTAATTTTTCCTCCACTTCTCTTATTTGATTTTTAAAGTCCTTCTTAAGGTCCTCTATGGCCTGCAACCCGCTCATGTTTTCCCCTGGGGCTTTTGGAGCAGGACTTCTGACCTCACAGTCCTTTTCCCGCTCTATGCCCCCAAAATAGGAGTCTAGGGTTGCATTTTTCTGTTTCCTTTGCCTTGGCATGTTGCCACTTAATTGCTTGACTTTTGGGCTTGTTGCCACACTATGGCTTTAAGGCCAGATAGAGGAATTTTCGTCCCGAACGTGTGGGGGGCAACTTCCGTTTCTGGCAAGCTGTAAACCCACCCACAACTTCCACCCTAGATCACAATCCAGATCCAGGGAGGTTAAAGCAAGAGCGATTACCCCCCAAGACTGATCGCTGGATCTCCCCACGATTTGTAGGCTGGGAGCCGGAAATGCCTCTGAAAACTACAAAATGGCGTGTCTCCTCAGCAGCTTCTAGCCCCCAGGGGAGGGAGCTGACGCATTCCCCAAATACAGGTCCCAAAGTCCATAGGACACTAACCTCTTACTTTGTCCTAGGCAAGTCTATGTTGATAATTCTGGCGTCTCCACAGTTCCTGGTGTTCTGGGGTTCCTCCAGCTGGCTGCTGGCCCTGCCGCCCTGGGGCTAAAACCTCGGCTCACGTGGACCTGGGCTCGGCTCGGCTCCTGTGCTCTGCGCGCTGCAGGCTCCCAGACCACTGCGCTGGTCCTTCTTGCAGGGTGCTGGGCTGTCCTCAGCGGGACGTTAGCTTCTCTGTGTCGTTCTGTGGGTGCTGGGGCTGCAGAAGATTTTCAGAGTCCTTTTTTACATAGTTTGTGGAGAATCTGGGGGCAGAGAGGCTTGGAGGAGCTGTTTCTACTCCGCCATCTTGGCTCCGCCCTGGTGCATTTTCTAGATTTGTAATGCAGGGAGCTCAGGGGAATTGCTTCATAATTCTCTACTATCTTAGGTTTGCTCACATAGGCAAAGGAAATAAAAAGGTTAATTTACTTGGAAAGAAGATTGAGAAGACTGCTTTACATAATTTCCCATGACTGGAATAAATGTACTTTACAATTAAATTCCTACAATAAACCTTGATATAAAATTATCAAAATGTTATTATGATCTTGTGAATAATAAACTCACTATCCCCTAATCATATTCTCCTGATAACTTTCTATAAGATTTGCTTAAAAATAAAGTCAACAATGTTTTCCATGTTTAAAATAATTTGTCTTTTCAGAGTTAGGTAATCGTGTTGTTTAAATCCCTATATATTCAAAATAAGCAGAACCAAAATGTTTTTTGTTTGTTTGTTTTTTGTTTTGTTTTGTTTTGTAGTTGACTAACATAGTTCTCACTTGGCTTGTTGTTGGAAGAAGTTTTAGAGACAATCAATCTTGTCCAACCTCATAATTTTATGGATGGGGAAGCTGAGGCCAAAAGAGATTAAGGAAATTTCCCCAGGTCACAAAAGTATTAAGTAGATGAATTGGCTTTGGAATCTATTTCCTTTTACTTAAAAGCCACCCCTTTTTCTATGTGCCCTGATGCCTCTCCAAAACTGCCATTCTTCCATTTTCAAATCCAACCTAAATGTGTTACATCATAAGCAAAAGGGCAGAATAGTTGTTTTCCAAAAATCACTTCAAATTAAGACCTCAGAATAACTAATGTTAAATCCATAATGTAAGACCAAAACCCAATCTAAGTTAAAAACTCATGAAATAACTAATTAAAGCTTCTGCTAGACATCAGTGCTATCCAATCTAGGCTACATACTTGGTTGTGGCAAGTAAAAATAATCTTAATAGCTTTTTGTCTTAGGACATTTCAGCCAGGTCCCCTTCATTGCAATGACTCAGCCTAAACCTGGGTTTTCTCTATAAGAAAGAAGCAGACTCTAATTCTATCTAGTCACATGAAAGAAAGAGAGAGCAACTGTTTGGGGAGGGAGGTGGTGATGTGTATGACAGAGTTGCAGAGATGGCTAGATGGTAAAGGATTGACAAGATCAAAAGAAAGGGGATTAGAAACCCAGTTGAAATGTTTTTTCTCCTATCCTTGGGTGAGGATGCACAGGAAGGGAATCTCTGAAGCAGTAGAGGGGGAAGAAACCAAGGAGCAAAGAAGAAAAAAGAGATAAACCATTAGGAATACAAGAGAAAAGTTTAAAAGCCAAAATTCTAAAGATGAAAGTTTGAATACAATTTTATCTCACAACCAGAGATAGTAACAGAGAAACACAAGGCCAAAAGGAAAAAGAAAGTCAAAAGTCAAAGAGAGACCAGGAGACAATGAAAAAGTATTATACTATAAAGGGAAATAATATACAAATTACTTATGGAAGATCACTTAGATACTATAGAATAGTAACAAAGAAAGCCAGAAAGTTTGGAAGAAGTAATTAAACTTGGGAAAAAAGATGTTAGAAATAAGATTAATTTGGAAATCAGAGCTATCAACACATAATCTCAGAGAAACAATAGATTAAAATAAATAGGAAACACTATGGGAGTTCTATCTAGAGTTGTCCAGGTTCTGAAAAAAAGATGACAGACAGACATATAAGTACCGAAAATGGAAGACGACTTGACAAGAGAGAAATAAAAGCATCAAATATAAAATGATACATGAATTCCAAAGGAGTCAAAGTGACTTGACCTTGAAGATACAATGTAGAGAAAACTTAAAGATCATTGATCTTTTAAAAAATATGCCAAATTTAAAAAAATCACCTTGCATTTTTTTATTTTTTTGCTTTTCAGAGGGCAGTTGGGGTTAAGTAACTTGCCCAAGGTCACATGGCTGTTTTTTGTTTGTGTGTATTAAGTGTCTGAGGCTGGATCTGAACTCAGGTCCTTCTGACTCCAGGGCAGGTGCTCTACTCAGTGTGCCACCTAGCCGCCCCACCTTGCATATTCTTAACTTATTTGATGGAAGACTGAAAAAAAGCTTTCTCAGAACCTTTAAATTCAGGCAACATAGCAATGATTGATTTAATCTACACAATACTCCATTTAAAAAAATCCATACTTCCAACTCAAAGACACAAAGTAGTTAAATTCCATCATTAAGCAAATGATTTATGCAAGCAATCATGAATAGAGACCATTAATGATTGAGGAATATCAATTTGAAGTATCTAGGATAACCAGAATAATTTATGCTATGTATTTATGAGTAATCCAAGGTGACAATGGGAGAGGAACTTCCAAGAAGCACAGGAATACCAACTCTAATCTCAAAAAACACCCTGGAAAATTGAACCTAATTACTGACAAAAACTACTAGATCTTCAAAAAAGAGAAGCATTTAAGGCATTCATGAAAATAAAGCCTGGGTAAATAGAAAATTTGACTTAGAAACATTTAAAAGAAAAGAAAAAAAACAAGAAAGGTGTAATTATCAAGAAAAGGTTAATTAAATCAATTTTCTCTCTCGTGTCTATTGGTTATTGAAGAAAAAAGAGAAAAGACACTGAACTAATGTTTAACACCCTAATGTAGATGAGGAATGGGTTAGATTTATTTTCCTTGGCCCTAGGGGGAACAACCAGGAATAATAGCCAATAGTAAAAAAGAAGTACTAAGAAAAATAGTAGCGTTAAAATGAGGAAGATTTTTTTTCTCCAGAAAATTTAAATCAGGATGTTTTAAAATTTTGAGGAAAACAAAGAAGTACTTTATATCTTTTGGAAACCACAAAAAAAGTAGTTCACATTTCAACATTTGATAGCCCTACATTATTTTTCATTACCTTCTCAAATTTTTGAGATATGCTTTTTGAGATATATAGTTTGTACTTTCAGCCCTGCCAGTAGTTTCTTGAACTTTCTGATATGAGATGGTATATCTTTACAAAACTGTTTTTCCCCCTCAAGTTTCTGTGATAAAAAGCAAGTATTTTGAGAAAATCAGTGTGGAATAGGAAATGAAGATGATAGTGTCTAATAATCATGTTCCAAGGTTTGAGAAGTGATGCAATGCCCAACAGTCATATAAGTTCCATTAATAACTGCAATTATTTAAGAATGAAAAAAAAAACATTTAAAAATTTTTAAATTAAATTTTATGTTTATTTTTAGTTTACATCATTCATTTCCACATGGATTTGAGTTACAAATTTTCTCCCCATCTTTCCCCTACCCACTACCCCTAAACAGCAATCCCACTGTATACCCCCTACCCCAATCTACTCTATCCTACATCCTCCCCACCCATCCTCCAACTCTCCAGTAAGGCAAGATAGATCTCTATAGCCCAGTGCCTGTATATATTATTTCCCAGTTTAATGAAAAAAATAATAGTAATAATATTTTTTAAACATTTGAGTATTAAATTTTGAATTCCAGATTCTTTCCCTTCCTTCCTCATCACCCACCCAAGGGAATATGTGTTGTACATGTGTAGCTATGCAAAACATTTCCATAATGGATATATTGTGAAAGACTGACTATATTTCCCTCCATCCTATCTCACCCCCCCCCATTTGTTCTATTCTCTACGTTGACCCTGTCCATTTTCAAAAGTGTGTCCTTCTAACTTCCCTCTCCCCCCAACCTGCCCTCTCCTCCATCATACCCCTTCTCATCCCTTTCTCCCTTACTCTCCTGTAGGGCAAGATACACTATTTAGTGTATAATCTTCCTATAATAATCTATATATAACCTATAATAACCTATAATCTTCCTATCTCGCCTCTCAGTTTCAGCTTTTAAGTATCCTATTCAATTGCTTCTGTATTCTCTGTCTATGTATACCTGTACACATATATACACACACTCACATATGTATTCATATGCCCATAAACCTTCCTCTATAGACATATATTCCCTTCAACTATTCTCATATTCTCATACTGAAAAAAATTTCCTAAGTTACAATTATCATTTTTCCATGTAGGAATGTACATAGTTCAATTTTGATAAGTTCCTTATGATTTCTTTTCCCTGTTTACCTTCTCGTGCTTCTCTTGGTTCTTGAATCTGAATGTCAGATTTTTTTATTCAACTCTGGTTTTTTCATCAAGAATGCTTGAAAGTCCTCTATTTCATTGAATGACCATATTTTCCTCTGAAACAAGATACTCAGTTTTGCTGGGTAGGTGATTCTTGGTTTTAATCCCAGCTCCTTTGACCTCTGGAATATCATATTCCAAGCCCTTCAATCCCTGAGTTCCCAGATCCTGTGTGATCCTGATTGTGTCCCACAATA